>BLKR01005302.1:0-83815 GCA_011170035.1 Teleogryllus occipitalis
TGGGCGGGCGAGAAGTTGGGCGGGGCTGGAGGGAGGTTGGGCGATCGAGCCGTTGGGTGGGTGAGAGGCTGGGTGGGCGACAGATCGGGCAGGCAAAAGGTCGGACGTCTGAGAGGTTGCGCGGGCGATAGTTCGGATAGATAAGCGGACAGGCAGGTGAGGATTCGGCGGCCGACTGAACAGTTTGCGGAATACGCTGTTCTACGCGGGATGAGCGGTTTGGAGGATGTTCGGGTGCGCAGATGGTTGTTCAGGTGAGCCGAAAAGCGTGAGAACAAATTGGGCGAACGAAATGGTTGAAATGGTTGATCGGATGAATGGACGAGAGGTTGGATACGTGAGCGGTAAAGCGGACAAACGGTTGGACAGATGGGTCGGTCAGGCGAGTAGGTGGGCGAATGTTTGGTTATTGTTGGGCAAGTGGTTAGAAGAGAAAATGAATGGGTGGGTGAAAGGTCGGGTGGTAGGACTGGCAGGCGAGTGGGCGATAGGTTGTGTGGGAGAGTGGTTGGACAGTTTTTATCGTTTAAGTGGGTGGCGGGTGGGAGCGCGGTGCGAATTGACTGTTCGGCGAATGAGCGGCGACAATCTACCGCGCTACGCAATCTGCCGTACAGACACGGTAAGCACCTACGACGCCGTGTGCCGCGAGTCGCGAACGAAAGCAGATCGCCGGTTACGTTGCACGGTTTGCACTTTGGTATTGTCTTTTGTTTGCTCTTAGGGTCGATCGACCGAGGCAGGAAGAGGAGGTCGACAGGAGAGGACAAGGACCAACCAAGTTGTGCAACTATACTCGACTCCGGTTGTAATGAATTTCTGGGGATTATCACTTGTAGTTCACTGCATCAGAGGTACTCTACATCCGATGATGTCAACATTAAATAGGATTTCTTCACAATTATTGTTTTTTTTGATAAAAGATTCAGCAAAATACATTAACAGAATGAAATGAAAATTTCAATACCTTTATTTGAACTTAAAACATCATTTAATATTTTCAGTTGTTGGCTTCGTACATTTTTCATTGGTAATTTCTCTAGATCCTTCTCCAAAGCTCCTTTCTCCATACTTGCTTTGGTTGGTTGGTTAGAGATTCCGGGTCAACAACGTATGTCATTAGTCCCTTAAGTGTAGTTCATGCTTTTCCTTCGTGAGATGGCGGTGATCTTCCCCGTGGTGGATAGCGAGATCCGGCGCCGACCTACCGTCGGCTAGTGGGGTTTCCCCCTAACCAGGACTCTCCCACCAACGGGGCACCGCCCCAGCCGGGACATGCTCTAAGCTCCCGACGGGTCTCCCGAAATATATGGTAGTGTAGTGTATGTTAGTGTGTGTGTGTAAGGGGAGAGGATAGGACAAGGAAGAGGAAGGAAAGATCGCGCGCGGTCCGTAGCCCGTTTGATAGGGTACTGCTTCGGCATTCCCTTACTTGATTAGGTATTTTCCACCATTTCAAAGTATCGTAATGCGTTGTTGACACCCTTCAGTGCTTCTTGCACTGTTGGAACACCATCCCATTCTCCAAAGGCCTTTTTATTCGCCTAATAACATTCGAATTATTTTCGGTAGCGGCATGGCGAAAGGGGCTAATGAAACTGATCGCTTTTCCGCGCGGCGCGGCGGGTGTCTGGGCTATGGGTTGTGGCAGTCGCGCGCTTTCTGTCGCCTACGTAGAGCACCGCGCGCTTTGTCACGCGGAATCTCAAGTAACATAAAGCTTGAAACTGAAGCAAGCAGTCGTGTGTCTCCGACGCCAATTGAAGCCCACGCAGGGCATGACCCTTTGTTTCCGCAGTGAAAATGAGTGGCACAGGGTAAGGTCTTCATTAGGGTCCGCCACCTCTACCTCAGGAGAGACTTCTTCGATCTTGACCTTTGGCCGGTGAGATTTTATGCAAGCTGTCTAGTGTTTGAATTTATGACATGAAGCGATATATTATTTTCCAGGAGGAAATTAATTTCCAGGATGTTGAATTTCCTCCGTTTATTATAACCGAAGTTCAGAATTCACTATTATCGAATCTTCTGATTCTTATTTGTAATGTAAGTGAAACGGGACCAGACAATAAAAGTTCAGCATTTGCAATTCATACAGATTCAGTTTTATCAGTATCAGAAGTCTATTTGCTTGAATGTGAAGTGCATGTATTGACGATGCAGACTGTTTTTAATCGTACCTTAGACGCCCTATCCAATATATGAATCCTTTAAGTACTTAGCCAACTGCGTGTCGCTGTTTTGTTTTCTCGAAATGCAGATTGATCTTGGAAGAAGGAGGCAGGGTGAGTGTATGACGATAGCGACCATGTTCGGTTGTGGTTATTTATTTGTGAGGGAACGCAGAGAGAACACGCGAACTCAAAAAGAATTACTAAAATTCGATGATTTGCAATTTGACAGATATAGAAACCACAGGAATTACAATTACTTGCTGAGTATCTTGTCTGATGTATTTACTGAGAAATATGAATACACGAATTTTAATATAATATTCACGATTTGTCTAAAATTCATAATGAATATATTTAGAGATAATATGTTTCTTATTTAATATAATTAATTACTGAGAATTATTATTATTATTATTATTATTATTATTATTATTATTATTATTTAGCATCGTTTTATGAATAATTGGTGTCTCCAAACGTACCAGATCTTTGGTAATTGAGCTGAGGTTTCCATTCAATTCTGGAGGTGAAATGACATATTGCCTTAACGAAATTTCTTGTTTAAGAAAATAATTAGTATAACATCTCTTCCTGCTTCTAGAGTGTGATAGTGATTTCAAAGTTTTTTGGTAAACCGAATATTTTTCTAGAGAAAAGCTTACTCGATGCACTTCAGATATATTTTGGGAAGTTGGTTCAATCAAAACATTAAGATCAATTTACTCATCGTAATTGAAGAACAAGACATATATGATTGCTCATCCCAAAATGGCGAATTGAAGTTTTTCAAACTAATTGCTGTCCAGTGAATAGGAATTGTGAATTCAGATGAATGTGTCTCTAAAGGTTTTGTGTAGTAAATGCTATTTTTTTTTCGATTCTTATTTTTCACGTTATCGTAAAAAACTCTTGAAATAAGGAACAAACGAGATTTCCTCAACACGTTGGCAGCTGCTGCGCAGTAACACGCTTGGAGGCGCCGCCGGACCCGGCGGGGAGTGGCGCCTTCTTTTGTGCCTTCAAAAACATCCGCGGGAGAGCGGCGCAACGCGTCGCGGAGGCTGCGCGCCGCGGGGGCAGCACCGCCAGTGGAGAGGACGGCGGGCGGCGGGCGGCGGGGGCCCTGGCGATATCTTTGGCGGGGGCCATGGTAATATTCGTGGCGGGGGCCATGACGGTATCCGAGGCGAGGGCCATGGCGGTATCCGTGGTGGGGGCCATGACGATATCCTTGTCGGGGGCCATGGCGGTATCCGTGGTGGGGGCCATGACGATATCCTTGGCGGGGACCATTGCGGTATCCGTCGCGGGGGCCATGGCGATATCCTTGGCGGAGGCCATGGCGGTATCCGTGGCGGGGGCCATGGCGATATCCGAGGCGGGGACCATGGCGGTATCCATGGCGGGGGCCATGACAATATCCTTGGCGGGGGCCATGACAATATCCTTGGCGGGGGCCATGACAATATCCTTGGCGGGGGCCATTGCGGTATCCGCGGCGGGGGTCATGACGATATCCAAGGCGGGGGTCATAGCGGGACCGTGGAGACGAGCTGTGATGACCTTTGCGAATGGGTGGCATTGGAGGGAATGGGAGGAGCAGCGGGGAACAGGAGGAGAGGTTGGAAAGACTACGGGGAAGTGGTCAGTGAATAAGGTGGGAAAGGGGCTCTGGTCAGAGGTACAGGGAAAGGACGCTGCTGGGACTAAAGAGGCGGCGAACACAGAAGCGAAGGCGTAGGCGGTGGTGCTGGCATAGGCTCGTTTTTGCACCGCCCCCGATGGCCGACGAACCGGCAAACGTGCGCTTAGAAGCCGCCTACCTCTGCCCGATCGGCCGTTCTATCAAAAGAGATGGACACAAACCTGGCATGTAACAAATAATGATATTCACAATCTTCAATACTTTTACAACTCTTTGAAAATATACGAAATAAACACGGAATTCAATGGTTTTGTTACAGTGCTTATTTTCGTTCTTTTCCAATATTATTTGACTGTTTCCTAAGTGTTTAATTCTCACGAAGTCATTACTATTCTTAATAATTTTTTTATCGCCGTTCTATTGCACTTACTTAGCAAAGAAAAAAATATAGCTGCTGCAGAAATTGGCGGTTTCGGGATAGAAAACTCGTATTGGGTGGCCCTAGTATTAAACGTAGGTAAATACATGTAGGTCCTACATGTAGTGCAGATTACTATCTCTAACGCGTTATGTGGTCAGTGTCCATGTTTTGTGGGTTGTTGGTACCGAAAAATCGATTGACGGCAAAAGCATGTCCGTCGGTCTGTGGTCAACGCTAGCGCTTAAACTGATTTCATGAGTACTCCAAAACTGATATTTCCCGATCGATCGATGTGAATTAAGTCAGGGACCTGCGAGTTTGAAACGGATATTTTAATTTTTGCGGTCACTTACGGTACCAAATTTAAATAACCTCCCTCCCTCCAATAGAACGAATGACGCGTACAAAATAGAGAAGGTCCCATTTTTAGCGAACAGTCTGTATTTTTGAAAATTGCAAACAAAAAATTAACGTCTCAAAACCACAATATTAATAACAGAGTTTTTCTCTTAATGAAATCTGTTCTTTAAAATTAGATCTAAAAATAATGTAAATAAAAATCTCTGAATTTTTGAAAAATGCAAATGTTCAATTTTTTTGCAAGTGTCGGAAAGGATGAATTTTCTCGTGCGAATGGTTATGTAGGGGTAACGTGTTTGTCATGTTAGTTAGGAGATCGTGAGTTCGAAACTGGGAGAGGAGAAAGAAATTCTGCTGGTTGGAAACTGTTTTTCAGGATCTTCTAGTATTGTAATATTGTGTAGCCGTAGCAAATAAAGTGGGAAAGTAGGCCTAAGTGCTGTAGTAGCGTTATTAGTTTTACAAATAGAGAAATCTTAAAATATTTTAAATATTTTGAACTTAGAAGCACTAGTTTAATCCGTCGCAAAATGATCACTACGTCTTTGTTTAACAAAACCTCAAAATTGAAACATCCGAAAACAAAAAAACAATTGAATGCTGACGTCAAAAAATGAACCGATTGGATGAATGATTGAGTGGTTAGAGGCTAAGTGTTGAATGAATATTTGTTAAAAAAAAATGTTTTCTGCCGAGGCTTTTGCCCAGTTATTTCGGCGAGGTGGCCATCGAGGTTGCTGAGCCACGGAGAGCCACCGCACCAACTTCCCGTGTCTCCTCGCCGTCACCGGAAGCTAGATGTGGCCATGGTGAAGCCATCAGACCGTTGCCCGATTCGATCAACCATGCCGTCTCCTCGGCTGCCATCACCTCTTCACAGCATCGACGTTTCCCGTCTGTTTTCTTCCATCTTTATTCTTCTAACAAGGACACATTTCCTCCTCATATTCTCGTAAAGAACATCATCTCGATTTGAAGAACATCAAGAAACAGAACTAAACGGAAAGGATTCATAAAAATCCAGACAACACCAGGCGAATGCAGGAGCAGTACTCTACCAAAAGGGCCACAGACCGCGCGCGATCTTTCCTTCTTCTTTCGTGTTCTATCCTCATCCCTTACTTACACACTTAAACTTACATGCATTATCATATACGTCGGGAGACCGGTGCTTAGAGATTGTCACGGTTGGGGCGGTGCCCCGCTGGTGGGAGATACCTGGTTTAGAGCAACCCCGTTAGCCGACGGTAGGTCGGCGGCGGTTTTCATCAGCGGGAGAAGATCATCACCACTTCTCGAGGAAAATACATGATCTATACTTACGGGACTAATGGCCTCAGCAGTTGACGCGCCCAGAACTAATCAATCGCTCATCACTGTTATGCGTCCAAATGTCTTCGTGCGTTCGCGGCCCCGCCCACTCCCTTTCCCACAATCTTCCGTGCGCTGCGCTGTGCCGATCGCTCCGAAGCAGCGCCTGCGCGCGCGCGGGCACGTTGCGACGTGAGCTGTGTCATCGCGGGTGGCTGCACCGCCCCCTCTTCTTCTCCCGCGCTTTTTCCGCCTTCCCTTCCGGCCCACCGCGCACCGCGCCGTTTGTACACCGTCCTGGATCTGCGCTGGGTAGAGCAGGATGTTCCCTTTTTCACTGAACTCTATTCACAGCGGCTGACATCGGATAGAAAGTTGTTGGTTGTCCCCCAAGCTGTAAAAATTACTTAGAAATTGCCTTCCGCTGGTGTAATATCCCTGATGGGAACTTGGCGATCAAAGTACATCACGTGGCATTAAGCACATTAGCACTTTCGAATTCTTCATAATACTCGCCACAGAATATGATTCATTTTGACCAGATACGAGTTATTAGTGGAGCTCGGAAGTCAGGTAATTTATTTTATCTAAAAAAGTCAGGCAAACGGCATTTATTTTCACTAAAATAGTCATGCATAACGGCTTTTATTCTGGCTAAATTAGGGACACATAAAGTAAAAATGGAAAATCAATTTAAAAGGATTTTTGCAAAAAATTAATCATTAAAATGATTCCCATTTTTATTCGCACTATAAAATTACATTACGTGTAAGGAATCAATATTTTCTTTGTAATCTTGATTCCACATGATTACTCGGCATGATGTATTCGAATATAGTTTCTTCGCCGCGCGTTTCCCTATTGTGAACTCTCTTGTGAATCTTGAAATGGCATCTGTGAAAACGGAATTATATTTTTCATTCTTTGCACTTGTAAAATCGCCAATACTGAAAAGGGAACATCATAAAGAGAGCTCTGTCCTCAAATGCGATGGGAGAACATGGAATTCCTCGCGAGCGAACAAAGTCTGTCGGCATCAATGCAAAAAAATAAAATTAAAAAAATGCAAAATGCGACCGTGCTTTCGTGTTGTCAGGCCTACAGGTATGTTTATAACTAGATGGAAGTCGGTGCCGGGATGAAAAAAAGCAAAATAATGACGAAAAAAGCAGAAAAGGGAAAGTATAAAAAGTAGGCAAGAAAAGGAAAATGGTAATCTGCTAAAACTACTTCAGAAGTACAATTAAGTGATTTCCATTGTTAAAAGTCACAAAATTGCAGGAATAATAAAAAAGGCTCTTTGCCAAAATTCCGAACTCTAGTTATTAGTTCCCTCTCTCAATTTTTCAGAAGCTGGTGTAGAGATTCGAATCTGGCAGGGTTAAAATAGTTTCCCGGGGTATTTGACGAATTATGTCGGCGTCTCATCATCGGCGTACATCACAATGTACTCGGACGTTCACCACGATTCTTTGATGTGACGCTCGCTCCGAATATCCCCAAAAAATCCTCGCTTTAATAACACAATATCCCTTCAAAACATATTTGTAAACTGTGAAGTGTTTTTATCTCGGAGAACATGAAGTGAGAAATAAGACGGCGCATCAGGTGCACTCCCCAACAACATTTTTACAGGAACTTTCGCGGCATTGTGTCCAGTTCCGAAGAGCGCCTCTTTCCCCGCCACGGGCGCATGCCGGTAGCGCCCTCAAGCAAGAGAGCGATTCTCCACGCCCGACTCGGCGCGGGCGAGGGCGGGGGGCGCGGTTCCAGGAGAGGGGGCCGGGGCCACGCGGCGCCGCCCCCCGCCGCGCATCAGTTCCGGCGCGCGCGCGACGCGATCGGCAGGCGTTTTTTGCGGGCGCGCGGGCGCGCGTCCGCCCGCGAGAAGGGGAGCGATAAAAAGGCGCGAAAGGCGACGAGAGGCAGTCGCCCGACTCCATTCGGCGCGGAGCTGCTCTGGGACGCCGCTCCGCCCCGCTCGCCCCCCGCTGCGAGTGCCTGTCGCGCGGGCGACACCTCCCAAATGGGGCGAATTGGCCACGGCGGACGTCCCGCACGTGAGCGCCGCCGCTGCACGCGGGGGTTCCCCGGATTCGCTAACAGCTTACTCGTTGTTATCTGGAGCACGGAAAGGATCAGGAATTTTGCGGGGAATAATGGACGTTGGGCTGGCGTTCCAGGACGTTTCGTGACTGACGTTCCGGCAGATTCTCCCGACGATTTTTACAAATACAACAAAATTGTTGTTAAACACTTCGAGTTCTGAACAGTTCTAGGAATGATTTGTTATCTACATGTTCAATGCTACATGTTCAGCTAACTGAAATGCCATTGAGCTAAGTGATTGAAGAACGAGGAAATTAGCAAAATGCGACTAGATGTACGTTTCCCGATGAAAGGAGTGGTGCGCTAACATTCTACTCGCGACTATCTGAAGCAAGGAAGCAACACCGATTTTTCGGGAAATAGTTACGTTCATTGACTGCTTTATTCCTCTGATCACTTCAAAAGAATAATACCAACATATTTACTAGAAACACATGGCACAGAACATTTTTTATAGGAGTAATTTACCTATATACTCAATAAATGAACATTATGCCATTTGCACTTTTATGTAAGATCCACATTGATAATATTAAATGAGTAAAGAACAAAGAACATTAGCAAAGTGGGACTTGATGTTGTTTCCCAGCGAGCGAATGGTTTCGGTAACACCTTATTAGCAATTACTTGGAACACAGAAAGGATAGGGATTTTTAGGAAATAGTGAATAGTCTCTCAACATTTAAAGTCATTTAGTGCCGAGTTTTATTTTTCGACTATGGATAAAAAAATAATTTCACAAACGTCATCAGAAACTCGTGGAACTAAATGAATCCAGGAATAAATAATTATGGTAAATGCATATTCTTCAAATTATTTGAACTTATTGGCGTTTGAGGTAATACTAAGCAAAAAACAAAACAAAACAGGACGAACATACTAAAATTGCAAGGAAAGTTAGCAAATAATAAATAATTATGCCTAATTTAGTAATAAAAGAAATGAAATTCTTTAGAATAAATTGTAAGTTTCTAAAACAAATATCAAAAATTACATTTTTGTCCATGAATGTATTGGTTCTCCTTATCCATATCGTTCGAAAACATTTGTCGCATAAAATTCTACAATTGCGATGAAGGTAATGGTATGGCGCGTGCCTGATATACAACGTTTTCACTCCATTTGTTACAAGAAATAATTCTAACTAATTTTATGAAAAACACTCTCCTCAATGAACTAAGAGAAGAGACGTGGGGTACTGCAAAACATGAAGATTATGAATTATGAACAAAGGTATTCGGATATTTCCTTTCCTAGAATCTGCTGAAACTGATCATTTTCAACATGTACTTTGTTTAGATATTTGTCTTTTCATACAGACCGAACATTTCTTCAAATCTCTGATTATAATTTTTATACCCATCGAAATGCTTTTTATAAAATCATATAAGTTCCAAATGTGGTCGTTGTTGTAGAAGCGTATTTTCATTTTTTTTTATTTTCATTTTTTCTAACTAAGTTTAACTTCCGGCAGGTAGGTGTCCGCACCAGCAAGGACACGCGCGACTTTTGTTTTCCACTTTCTTTCTCGAAAGCAGGAAAAGGTCGGCCGGCCATGGAAGCCACACAGCCTGCGCACTTGTTCTGCACGCGGAGATGGAGGGGGAAATAAGTAACAATTGAATGCCACCAGGACCCAGTACAGAAAAGGCCTTCACGGTTGTTCGCTGCTTTTGAAGAACGATATTTTTCCAAACAATGAAGAACCACGTGTGAAACCAGTATTGAAGTTTTGCTGGAAGCAAGAGAAGTTGACCAAATTCTTGTTTCTTAGAATTTACTTAGCCTGGTTCTATTGACTTTTGTGTAAGTTTTATTATTTGAGTCAAATATAACAAAATTAGGTAAATGGCATTCTGAACATTCTTTATGAGAATTTGGATTGTTCACCACGAAATGGCCGGTACACTGCTACTGTATGTTCTATAACTGTAGTCATCGGAGGCTCTATTACTATAACATTTATAACATCTTACTTTTGCTAACATTTTATGCGAAATTAATTTCTTTTTTTTTGTTCTCAGCGCACTTGCGTGACTCAGGGCTTCAACTAATGTCACTGCAGTGCCTCTAACCGGAAGGTCCTATGGATCGAATCTCGACTGCGGCAAAATTTCGACACTAATTAGATATTTATATCAAATTCAGCCGCTGTCTGGAGGAGAATTATAGCAGTTGGCTGCTCTGATCGGTAGTTTTCCGATGAACACCAGGCAAATGCTGAAGCAATACCCTAACAAAAGGGCCACGGACCGCGCGCGATATTTCCTTTCCGGATGTCGCCATCTAGCGAGGGAAGATCAACGCCTCAATAAAAACAATAAAAGCAATGCCGCAATAAAAACATGCCCTACACTTACGGAACTAATATCCTTAGCAGTCGACGCGCTCGGAATCACTTATCAATCAATCAATATCTGTACATTTGGAAGGAGTATCATTTATTCTCAAATGATTAATGAATTTGTATTTCATTTAACATTTCCATGTTTTCATATTTTCATTCATAAATAATTGGAAGTGGTATTGCTAATTCACCGGATTTTGCAAGTATAATCTCAAACGAATGAGTTCTCATGGTTATGTTGTTCAATTAATATTAGATTTGTGATGAATCAATAGTAGTTATTATGCCTGTTCGGGTAATTTTTGTGGCACTTGTTCCCATTAGTTATATTCCCCTGAATGAAAAATTCAGTTACGACTATCCACATGTTTCATCCATCACTAGGAACAGAAGTAAGTGTGAATTATTTAACCTCTGCCCAATGAAAATGGTGCAATGTACAAACAAGAACCCTATCGCATTTATTTTGAAATGGCTTTATGAAGGAATTATCCTTGAGACAACATTCTATACCTACTCACTATGATCGAGACAATCATGAAATTAGAGATACTTCTGAACTGTTTTATTCCCACTCACGAAGAACGTCGAGAGCATTTCGTAGTTTCAGCTGAGATTTTGTTGTATTGTGACGTCGTGGGAATACACAATAATCACAGACACGAGCTTCAATGATAAATATGAACAGGTTTATTCACAATATGTACAGTAATAATTTAAGTTACTCAGCTCTGGTAGATCTTTACTTCCCTGATCGCAGGAGCGATCCTTAAAAATGAATAACTGACTCGTGGCCCGCGCCACTCCTCAGCGAGCCTTCCGCACACAGCAGACAGCTCCGGCGACCTCTGTCACCCGTGGATATTGTCCACAACGGCGTCCCAACACATGGGTTGCCGCACGAGCCTAGCTCGGCTCCGCACCGCCCTGGGCGCAAGTTTTTGTGCGTTCGCACGAGGGTTCCCACTCAGCTCAACAAACCCCGCCCCCGCGCTCTGCGTTCGCTCTTATATAGCTACCACCCACGTGACCTGACGTCACTGGGTTTTGCACACAGCCCGCACTAGTCGCTTTGCTAGGCATTTTTGGACATCTATTTTCATGGATTCCAAGAATTTGTCACGCGGCACGCGGCAAAAATGCGCTGTCCCGCACTTTGGGCATCCCTTTCCCTAGCTCTTAGGATCTCAGAATACCTCGGCGTGTCACATCCTGCCTGGCCCCTGGCGTCTAATCCTTTGCCGCCGCCCTTTGTGGCGCCCCGGTGGTTGCTAGCTGTCGCCCTACAATACGTTACAGTATATACTCATTGATAATGTACAAACCCTAAAAAATAAAAAGCAACAACAACAACACAGCATTCCTCGGGATTGAAGCTCAAGATAATTTACCATACACGTGTACCATTCTAACAGGCAGTAGGCATCAATCCTGTTGTGATACTCAATATTCTTAAGTTGGAACGTGGTAGAAAATGCCTGCATAGGCTGTTCCGCAGGCTCTTGTTAATGTTAGAACAATGTACCATCGGAACAGCCTAAGTAGCTATTTTCTTTTGTCACAAGAACTTTTTTACTAGGATTGTAACGAAGTTGAAAATTAAACTGTACACGAACCTCATGATAGCTAAAATATTTTATGTAGAGCGTATACGTTAATTATTACATATTAATTAATTAAATTAAAAATACTACTTAGTTTGCTACTACAATACAAAAGCATATTAAATACAGACATAATTATAATATATTAAATAAAATCGTTATCATATTGTGGTGAAGATTATTTCACTTATTCACTTTCAATACATCTAGAGTACATTTGTGGAAATGATTAACATAATGCTTATCATGGACTACTGTGAAAGGCGGAGCTTGAAATGTCGAGACTGTCTCTTAGGTTGCTCCACAGGCTATTCTTAGCATCTAGGAGAAAAGCCGATGGATCAATTTAAGAGGCTTCTCCTACAATCGGCGTGAGCAAGAAGAGCAAAGAAGAGCTTTCCTCACTACTTAACTTTAAGCGAACGAAATACAATGTACGAGTGAATTACGTGAGAACCCGATGCCAATAAAATTAGATAAAATAAATCATTGTAAGTATTCGTAAGTTTTATATGTACAAACATACTCTTCCAATTTTTAACACAATATTTTAGACATCTGCATAAATGATGTTATAAAAGAAAAAAATGTTACATTTTCCGAAAGGTGATTTGTCTTTCTTGACCTCTCTTATGGCCACTATGACCACATGTAATTCCGTCAACAAAACATTCCTCAGGATTGATGCTCAAGATGATTTCTTATACATGTGACTCATTATAACAAACAATAAGCATCTAGCGTATAGTGATACAAAATATTCAAACGATGATTGCAATGAAGTAGAAAATGTGTACATAGGCTCTCCCGCAGTCACTTGTTAATGTTACTATTGGAACAACCCAATTAACTATTTTATATTGACAAAAGAGTTCTTTTTATATGGATTGTAGCCATGATGCGAAGTTGAAATTTTATACTCGAATCACATGGTGATAACTAAAGTATATCACGCAAAGTGTATATATTTTAATTATGCCATATAACTCATTGATTTACAATATTTATTTGCTGATCTGTTACTAGATGAAACGGCAATGCGTTTGTGTTTTACATTCATTAAATACAAGCCACACGCCCTTATTAGAATTAGGATGTAATTTTATTCCTTGAAGTACTATATTTTTATTACGTTAATGACTCTAATGTTAGCCAAAATAGCATTTCGGCTGTCATGGAATACATATTTTATCTTAAACCATATTACTATAATTATTAAATATTTTAAACTATTACAAATTGTGAAATACTTTTTATAACCACCATATTACTCTTACCACAAGTTACCTTGGTCGAAAGGTCAAGCTCATCAAAATGTAGAAACCTATCACTCAAGTTGCTCCGTATGCTCTTCTTATACTTTACATTATAAAGTAGAGATTCTGGAGCAACTAAAGTGGTTTCGGTCTGTCCACAACCTGGTATTTCATGTCTTTTGAAGAATAAGCTCTAATCATCTACGCTCATCGCCTGAGACTACGTATCACTCATTCAACAGCGAGACTTCGCCAAGCCAGCATATTTGCATAAACACTGAGATAAGTATCACCATTTGGCAGCTGTTACTGTGTTCATCTTACACACAGCTAACGGTTTACATCAAGAAAGGTTAAAGAGGGAGAAAATTGTTGGGCGATATGCCATCTTCCAAACGCTCTCAAAAATGAACAAAGCTAGGCAGGAGAAAGTCATGGGAGATAGAAACTTCTTCCAGACCCCCAAAAATATCGAAAAAAAATCGGAATTAGATACAACCCCCAACAACAAATTGTGGCAGCGCTCTGCATCAGAAGAGGATGAGACAAATCATATTGTCTGTCATTTCCATATCAAAATATTTCACCAGTTATAAGCGTCTAAATAAAAATAACATTTTCTTCTCAAAATGAGTAAAGAAAGTAATGTTTTGGCGTCTCCATTTCTATTTCTGTTACTTTAATAATTCGTGCTGTTTTTCAGTAAAATTGATTCAAGCAAAATCAATTTTTTTTAAAAAGCTACTTTCATGTTAATTCATACTATCTGAGAACTTAAACAGAACTGTCAGAAAGTCATTAAATTTAATATAGATTAATGTATTGTACATTAAACTTAATGTAACCTTGTACATTAAAAATATCTTAATATATTTGTGCATTAAATTTAATGCATAAGTCAAAATCATTGTAGGTTTAATGTAAACGTTCTCCCGTTTACCCTACCTCTCATCCTCATATCTTATATTTGAAATCACCGGTCCATCAAGATCATTAATTCATTCCTTCTAGATATGACCATAAAGCTTTGACCAGTGCACCTTAAAGTACATGTAAACATTAAATTGAATGGGCGTTCATGATAATTATTTTAAAGTACATTTCATAAAAGTAATGCGGACATTTCTGATTGCGAGTCGTGTATTTTCGCCATTTAAGATCATATTTTATGCCCCCGAAAATCCGCTCTAAGATCGTCACAACACCTCGCACGTTGACCTCGCGCAGTGCACAAGAACGCAGACGCAGGTGGCCTTTGGCTGCCGCGTCGGGTCGCCGCACCGGCCCTGCGCCGCCACTGGGTGCGCCCGGGGGCGGTAAATAAAATCAAATCGGCTGCAGAGCTCCGTTGCTGCACCGACGTCACGTGCGAACCGCTAACGGCGCCCGCTCGCCCGGCCGCCCTCTGCCCGCTGCTCTGCTCACCGTTCGCACCTACGTTGGATTAAGGCAGGGGTTCTTAGGGGATACGGTCAAGAAGTCTCAGGTCTCGACGGCGTTTCCAGAAGAAATATCTAAAATAAATCACTATTTATTTTTTCGTAGAACTTTTCTTTGCTCGGTCGAAGCTAGTTACCTCACTTGTAATTCCGATTAACTATCCCCTGTATAGACTGGAAATCACTTACGGGAACTTCCGAGTCTTGGGTGAGCAGCACGCGGAACACATGAATGGTAGATTTGATTGATTAGTGATTCCGGGTGCGTTAACTGCTAAGTTTATTAGTTCTGGAAGTCTAGTGCATGTTTTTACAGCGGGAGGTAGCGGTGATGTTCCCTTGTTGGATGGAGAGATCCGGCGCTGGCCTACACGTCGAATAGCAGGGTTTCCCCAACCAGATATCTCCCATCAGTGAGGCACCGCCCCAGCCGGGATAAGCTCTAAGCTCCCGACTAGTCTCCCAGTATGTGCAGTAATGTAGTGAATTGTGTGTCTAAGTAAGGGGTGAAAATAGGACAAGGAAGAGGAAGAAAAATCGCGCGCGATCCTTGGCTTTTTTGCTAGAGTGCTGCTCCGACATTCGTTTAGTGTTGATCGCAGAAATCATGGAAAACTATCTAATCGATTAGAGTTGCAGGCTACTAGAATTCTTCTCAAGACTGGCTGAATTCGACATATGTATCTAGTGCCGAAAATCCTACCACCGTCGGTTCTCCAAACCTAGAACCCCAGGTTCGAACCCTAGTATCCCGGATTGACTTCCACCCTAGCTCCAACCCTAAAACCACGGATAGAGGTTTGAGAGCTACCAGAACCCCGCATTCACATCAGTTGAAGCTCTGAACCACCTAAGATGATAGGGATTGACATCGATATCCAAACTTCAATGAAACCTGCAATTCTTCGAAGTGTGTTGAGTCTAATCAGCCCTGCCATCCAATTAGATCATACATATAATTTTTAATTAAAAAAATGTTGGTTCAGGAGAGTTCTATTAAACTTTGTATGCAGCTGGCGGGCAGTGGGAAGAAATCATAAAATTCTAGACGTGATTTTGAGAGGTAGTAAAAGTGCTCCCAGGATCCCTTGCATTTCAAATCTCTGTTTGGATTACGATAATTCGAAAGCAAAATTTTATTGATTTCAAAGACGGAAATTCTTAACACAAAATAATTTCCAATTTCATATGACAATGGAAGCATTACCGGTGAGAGACAATTGAACTATTTTTAAGAAAATAATAAACAAATTGTTAAACATTTGGTTGATTTTCCTGATTTAAAAGGTGAAGTATTTTTTCTTGCATAACAATGTGTATTGAATATGAGAGTAATAGATACTATGAAGCAGTAACGGCACCATTTTTTTATTTTATAAACAAATTTAAAAATAAAGATATTTCCTAAAAGATACATTTACTGGTTAATTCAAATATTGACAAAAAGAAGTGTTGTATGACTGTCTCGAACTTGAAATTGAGAAGCATCCCCTCCAATACAAAACGAAAGCTGGCAAAGCAATTCATCTCTATTCCAATAGAACGAGGAAGGAGCGTTTCCTCCTTCGCTCACTGGGCGACCGGGGGCGTCCAACGCCCTCGACCCGGCCGTGCGTCCGCGCGGCGCGGAGGTCCCGGCGTCGCTTCCCGTTGAACGCGCGGCGCGGTGCGGGACGCAGCTTGGGGCTCCTCCTCCTCTTTTTGCCCCAGGCGGCGCGGCGCGGCGAACTTCAACCGGTCGGGGGTTCGAGTTCCTTGTCCCGTTACGGCGCGTCGAAGCCGCCGCGGTTTTCCGGGGGGGGGGGAGCGGCGCTTGCGCCCGCCAGCGCTTCCTCTGCCACATGCGCCGCCCGCCCGCCTGCCCGATCGCCCGCCCGCCCGCCCGCTCGACCGCTGGTCCCACCCGCCCGTCACACAGAGGCCTGGACTGAGGAAATGGCGAACAAACTTTTTTTTCCAAAAAAGAAAGTAGTGACTGCAGATTCGTGGTCAGGGGAAGTTCCAGATCATATCCTGACAGTGGTTAATTTTTTGTTGCCGGTGAATTAGTAAACAATGAATTACATAGGTTCTTGCCTGGCCTGGAGACGCAGCAGGGAGATCCTAGAACGTCGCTTGGCTGTCCTAGACACAGATGCAGTTAACTGTGCCTAGGACGCGGCAAGTCTCGCAGAGCGAAGAACCTGTTAGTCTTCGGCCTCAGAAACCAACGTGTATATATATATATATATATATATATATATATATATATATATATATATATATATATATATATATATATATACAGAGAGAGAGAGAGAGAGAGAGAGGGAGAGAGATATCAACTAGTAAATGAACTGTTATATGTATGCATTCTCTCATTGACCAACAAAAGCCTAATTGTCAAATGAAGTTTCTATTTATTTTGCAAATGGCCGGGGCTATACTGACCACTGGCTGGATAAAATCCTACAATCTGCTTCATGTACTCCGTCCAATTCCAGGTAGTACCTTAAACAAGAGGCCAGTTAGCATGCCTTCCTCATTTTACCAACTCTACGAGCTCAACTTTACAAGTTAAAGTTATGCAGTTTGCGGGAACTGGAAATTAAACTTCCAAGAACATAGCCTTTAGTATATTTTGTAATGCTAGCACAAGTTTAATGATATACTAGTAATATACGTACTATCTGTTCAAATCAAGACATAGACGTAAACGTCGCTCAAAATTCTTTACAAAAATATTGAAGTATACATTATGAATGTTTTTAGAACTATAGCTAGAAGCAAATGAGGAGTAACAAGATAAAATACAATTTTGTAACAGTTACTAAGATATTCGATTTGAAAATAGGATGAAATTTTGAAAATGTCCCCTGCCTTCTAGTAGAAGTCACGATACTTTTTTAAATCACAGTGCAGGCAACGGGTTCTGATTCCAGTAGATCTACATGTAAGTTTTTGAACGAGCCTTACCGAGACGGGCCAAGTAGTGCATCAAGAAAAAGCACTCTAGTATTACACAGTAATGGACAAAAATATGAAAATGTAATGCCGAACATTACAAGATTTAATTTTTCATTCATTAGATGCACTTCATATTTCGGGAGACCAGTCGGGAGCTAAGTCCTTATCATGACTGGGGCGGTGTCCCGCTGGCGTAGTCCTGAAAAATGAAAACATCGCTAGCCGACGTGCAGATCGGAGCAAGATATCACGTTCTAGCAGGGGAGAACCATCGTCGCCTCCAAACTATAATACTTTCCACATATGCACATTTGGGTTAAGAACTGAAGAAGTATGTGTCTATTTCTTTTGATACGCAAATGAAGAATCAAGCAATACAAGTGGGTTTTCCGTATAATTATAGTCTCCATTAATTTGCAGAAAAAGTTTGCAGGACATAATCATAGAAAGCAATGAAGGAGGCTAATTAGCTCTAGTTCAGCAGTGCAATTGTTCATATAATTTCATTCACTTAACAATTTATTTACTGTTGTAATTAAACAATTGAAGAAAATTCTCTTTTAACTAAAAATTCGGTAATCTACGAAGAACCCATTTTCTGTTCACCATGGAGTGAAAATTATAACGGTGATTAATGATGCTATTTTTCAATCGTGTAAACTTTAAACGGTCACCATTTTAAGAGATGCACGTTGGGGTAGCTGTTCTCAATGGGAAAATATTCATTATTGTTCATTTTTATAACTCACTATATCGATTTCTCTGACATGATTTTTTGTTTTTTATTTTGTAACCGCAAATGTCAAAGGCCACTTGAAACAAGTTGCAGTTTTTGCAGACCTCAGTTGCGTAGAGCTTAATTAATTGAAAAATAATTGGCACTTTGAAATGAAATAGTATATTTAAAAAGGTATAGTGAACAATATTGCATATAATTTATGGAATTTGTCAATTTTATTAATCGAAAAGTAACAAACAATCGAACGTTCACTGTTAGAGAGGAAGAAAATGTCTTCGTTCGAAACGCCTGGCTTACATCTGTAAAAATTGATTGAAATATTTCAGTTTCTTAAAATTTGAACTATATAGAAATGATAATTTAACGCATCTATCCACAAATAATGGTTTGTTTTTCGAAAAAAGAAGCTTGTTCGCGCGTTTCTGCCTTCAGGTACCGCCCACCTTGACCGCGGCCTCTGGGGTCAGCGACACCCACCGCGGCCACGCCCGGCGCCCGCACTCCGGCCCTCCGCCGCCCCGCGCCGCCCCCTCGCCACGCCTGGGCCGCACGGCGCCAAGGACGCTCTCGCTCCGCCCCCCCCCCGCTGGGCACTCTGGCGGGGGTTCGATTCGCGATTGATCGCTCGATTGATTATTGATTTCCGGCTAGTCAACAGCCAAGTTAATTGGTTCCGCAAGTGTAGTGCATGTTTCCCACTCTCGAAGTGGGGTGATCTTTCCCCGCTGTTTTGTGAGATCCGGTGCCGACCTACCTGTCAACTAGCGGTGTTTTCCGTAATAAGGTATCTCCCACCAGAAGACCACCGCCCCAGCCGGGACAAGCTCTAAGGTCCCGATCGATTTTCCAGTATGTGTGGTAGCGTAGTGCATGTATGTGTGTGTATAAGTATGGGGATAGGGCAAGGAAGGGGAAGGAAAGATCGAGCGCGATCCGTGGCCCGTTTGTTAGGGTACTGCTCCGGCATTCGCCTGGTGTTGATCGGATAAACCACGGAAAGCTACTGATCAGAGCAGCCGGACACTTGATCCTCCAGGCAGTGACTAAATTCGACCTAGCTGACAAGTTAGTGGCGAAAATCCTGCCACTCTCGGGACTCGAGCCCTAGGCACTGCAATGACATCAGTTGTTGCCCTGAGCCATCTCTCCCGGTCGATGCACGTGGGCCTCAGGAATTCACAGCTTCGCCAGTTGACCTCTTTTGATAAATTTTTTTGCATTCTCCTTGGTAGGGGAAAGCATTTGAACATTACGTTACGTTGTTGTTTTTCTGTATCTTTGTAGATTGCGGAAATTAAGATTAGGTGTCATGTTTGTTTGAGTTTTTTTGTACAATTTCTGAAAGTTTTGTGATGAAAAGAAAAAATAATGAAATTTTAATTTATGGAGAGAGTTTGGGGCTAGCTCACATTACATAAATACTTTTCAGCGATCTCTATTTCTCTAAACAAATATTTCATTAAATATAAATTTAGAATCGTCACGAATGAAGTGAATCCACTCAGATAATTAGGAAGCTGCATTGTTTCAAAAGTGAAAACGCCTCTTCGAATGGGATTCTTATTGGTGAAAAGCGCGATCGTGTTGTTTCAGAATCGCTGATCACTGAAAAATATCTCATTTTATGAAAATGGACCATAACAGTCTCTAACCGAAAGAATGAATCGAATGAACTTTCAAGTGAAAAGCAATTTTCATAAGATAGTACGCACTGAAAATATTACTTCTATCTGTTACATTAGAATGACTATTTTCTAAATTCACTTGAACTAAGAAGGTGCAATTTAATTGTCAAACTCAAATCCACGAATAAAAAAAAATTAAATATAAAGCAAAAGTCTTTAGAAACTAATGGACTTGGAGAGAAACATGAAATGTGAAGGCATGATTAAAAATATCCCTCTTTCTCAGCATGTATATGGGTATCTGATAACAATACATTGTATTAATGAATACTTATTCTTTTGATTCACTGGAATGGCAGAAAATATTTTTATTCCTAAAGAAGTGTCTGGGAAGACTTTTCATATGAGATGAAATTCAGGTTCAAATATCTAAATACATAATTGAAACTGAAAACTACGGAAGAAGAACTTCTATTCCAGACGGTTCGGAAGATAAAGTGCTATTCAGAAACGTCTGTGGGAGATCTTCAAATAATAATTTGCTTAGGCAGTTTCAGTAAATTTACTTTTAATTACTCTGAAAGTTTTCTCTTCGAAAATGTATTTTACCCCAGTCACTGCACTTTCCCAAATATTAAATACACCAGTAACATTAACTATGATGTAGTGGTTGTTCCGTAGGGTTCTGTCGTGACCTACTAATACTCTTCCCTCGTAATTCGACCTGCGCACTCCAGCGAAAATGTTTGTGTAGTGGGAGTAGCTTCGTGTGTGTGAACACCGTGGCAGAGTGTGGCGCTGCGCCAGCCTTGCTTCAGTCACCGGTGGGGCGCGGCGAAGTCGTAAAGCGCATGGAAGCGAGAGGGCGGCGCCAGTCGGCGTTTGAGAGCGAGGCTTCTCAAGTTAGCATTGGCGGAGTATACCGGCGACAACGGGATACCTCTGGCAGCAGCCAAGACGACGAGCTAGACCCGATTTACACTCCTTTTGATCAAAGATTCCGGAGTTTCACCGAATGCGCGCATGCGCAGAGTCACTTCTGATAACCCAGATGCGACACTGCCCGTGGACGCGTTCGCTAAATCTCTGGAATCGTCCGTCAAAAGGACGCGAGTAAATCGGTAAGGAGCGATGTACGCGTGTTTGTAATGATTCGATACCAGAATTTCTTTACAAGTCTTATTTTAACGCGTTGTGTAGTATATGAAACTCACACTATGTTAATGTTGGGTCATTCGATTGCTGATGATGAGTCAAATTATTAACTAGACACTCTTGAAATGTTTAATAATAAAGTATCAATATCAATTTGTGTCAGAAGACAACCTTGCAAAATTCTGCATTTTGATTAAGAATATGTATAGAAAAATAGATCCATTCATGCCATTATTCGAAAATGCCGCGAGTACAAAATAGTCGTATCAAAGTCAAGATGTCACTCCTTGTCAGTAATTACTATCAAGAGTTAGTCAAGGAATTTTAAAATGTAATAAATCTGTGGATGAAATGGAACATATGACATGTAATTGCTTCATTATTACTCAGAAGTAGCCTATTTAATGAACTCTTGGACAACACAGAAATTGAAACGTCGATTTCAATTCATTTAATTTGCACAGATTCCTGAAAGTTTTGTTTCTTTAATAACTCATATACTCCCACCCTATCTTTTCACTATCATAGTGTATTATGTCAAATACCCTGTAACTTTTTCAGAATATTCTTTTCCACATTTTTACACTTATAACCATTCTTAAAAGAAACGTCCCCACTTCACCTACGCGCCTTCATCGCATTCCATTCCTCTTTTCTGCACCAGTTTCCTTTCTGCCTTCGTTAGAGCTGCATTTCGTGAACGAGGCGTGGCGGATCTGGAGCAATCTCTTCCGAGAAGTGAGGGGTCGCTCAGACAGTAGCAGATACAGTTCTTTCGCGGAACGATCGGTATGGGCCCCCGGACGCAGCCTCCGCGCTGTGGAGCAGGGCGCTCGCGCTCGCCCAGGCGCTTGGAAGTCATTCAGGTTTCTGATTGCCATCGCGTCGTAATGGTTGCAGCTGATGTGGCCGTGCCGTTAGCGCAGCCTCTCCACTCCAGGAAATAATATTTATCCGGCGTGTAGCTTGTAAAGTAGTAAAAGATTACGGAATGTCGATTTTGCAAATACGGAAATTTCACACGGGGTTATATTCACAACGTCATCGACACGGCTGGTTCATTGGGCTCGGTCAATGAAATGTAATTCTAATTAATTGTGTGTTGATGTTTTGGAAGATTTATTGCTATTCTTTGGACTGTACGTGAATAAGATAAAAACTCGAGATGATTAACAACTAAGCAAATTTTATACATATTTTATTATACGTGTTTGTTAAATAGGTAAGCTAATTTTATACTATGTAATTTGGTTCAGATTTTCTTAAAACACTATAATTTTCTTTGATTTTACTTTATAATGCATTGGTATTAGATAAGCAAATGTTTTTCTTACGTACTTCTTCTGACCTATGGTGAATCTATAAGGTACCAGTTCACTTGCACCGCTACTGGCCTCTGACGGAATATATTAGGAATAAATCTGCTCTAGCCGACAGGCGAAAAATAATGATCGTGTTGCATACAATATAATTTATAATACACAAAATATTATTTAAATTATTTATATTACGCATTTGCATTGTATTAATCTTCACCAAACCTTGCAAGGAGACTGCGAGAATCCTGAAGAAGAGCCTGTAAAGTTTTCGTAACAACTCATAAACTACGTTTTTTCTACTCCCAATGTATAATTCTGTCATTTGATGGATGCAACTTGTTGCATAATGATACTCATTACGATACAGATTTCATTACGATACAGGTTCTTGACCAATCCCAGAGAAGTTTACAAACCAAGTATTTACACTTCATTAATCATTGGGAATCTTTCCAGAAAATGTTTCATTCGCTTGTGTACATTAAAATTGCATTTAATATTATATTATATTTATCGGTTTTCGATTCTTTTATTACGTAATTTTTACGTCGGATATTATTTAAAATAAATTGGATCGTAATTTCACTTTTATCCAATTTGAGCAGCGCAGTGGTAGTGGTAGAGGGAACATTTGTCTAACGTTAAGATAACGCAAGCTATTGAGTGTTATATGTTGCTGCCGTGTTTTTGTCCTTAAAAACCGTCCAGTTCTTTAGTTTGAACTGTCTAGTGAATTAGAGGATGAGTTGGCGCCTCCAGAAATCGTAACCTCGAAATTATTGTCGCAACTTTTGAACTCTCGCAGGCGGGCTGGAAAAACCAAAGCCACCTCCGGCAAGTAGGATAGCTGTACGCTAGGTGGCCTTGGCTGAATTCTGTATGTCAACTGCCACAAAGCAATTCAATGTAAAATTTTACTTTGCCAATGTAAAAGTTACCGTAAGTTCTAGAAAAAGTATCGCATGAAACTCGATGTAATGGGTATTAATACACTCGTGTGAAGTTTACGATACTCACTCGTTCCTTGCTCGTATTGAAATATCACATTCGTGTATTAATACCCATCATTACATCCTCGTTTCATAATGTACTATTGTGGTATCGATGTCGGTTACATGTGGTTGAATTCACTTTGATTGAGGAATGTGCGTGAGACGAATCTAGTAGCGCTTCTCCTTCGCCTCCACGCGCCCGTTCATCTAATTATTTTCCTAACAGCCCTCTAACCTAAATTTTGAATGACTAATCACCGTTTACTTTAGTTAAATCTATTGTTTTCTTTATTGTCTTTACTTTATTTATTACACAAGTATTTTTCTCACCTAAGACGTATCCTTTCTATTGTCTATCACTCGGATAAATTCATATCGTGAATTGAACTATCCGGCAGTCCACATAAAATACTGTCTCCTTTAGCTCTATAAAGTACGTATAACTTCAATATATTATGAAACCGATGCTGTAACATCAGTTTGAAATGTTTACGAGTTTGTAATTTAACGATCACTAATGTATGATTACAATGTAAGGCCCTCACTAGGTGTAACGTTTGTGCAGCATGTAAAGTTTACATTGCGTGTAAGGAATGTAAATTAATGATTTGTTTACATCTGTTTTCCACGCTAACACTCCCTGCATACACACTCTGCAGCACGAAGAAGACTATTCACGAACTATTGTAATGCGGTTGCACTCCACGATACAGCCTACTCGTGCTGTCCTTGGAGTTCTCGATTGGTGAGTTACGTACTGAGATACCTTTCTTTCTTAAATTAATTAATAGTTTTCACTGGAACAATCCTACGAACTCCAACTTTTCTTTTGATATAAGCGTCGTTCATATTTTTATATAGACATGTGTAATGAAATTGTAATGAAAAAACGATGTTAGTTTACTTTGAACTTCAGCTAATAAGGTGCAGGTAGAAGCATTTTAGGGCTGAAGATGCGATGACCGATGCCCAATAGGACAACCCCGTATTGTGACACGCGGCACCGGCTTTGAAATTAAATATAAAAATACTTTTAGAGGACACATATAGGGCTGAAAGTGATTTTTATAGAAATGATTCATTTCCGCACATTGTAAATTATTTCTTGCAAAATTAAATTACTTCATAAAATAATATTATATAACGGATTAATAAATTACAAATGTGAAACAAAGAAATTAATTGTTAGTACTCAAACGATTATGGGTGCAAAGGAGGCTCTGAGAGCATCGCTTACTTTAAGCTTCGCTCCAAGGAGGTGGAGCGCCGTAAGCGTATTGAGGGGCGGGAGAGATCAGCTCTGTCACCCAATACGAAGACCACTTCCAGAGCGGCAGTGAGTGGCTGTGTGTCCCGGCTGTGCGGTTATGGACTCGAGGGCGACGGCTGGCGGTGAGGTGGCTGTGCCGATGGGAGCAGAGGTGGCGGTGGCAAGGACGCGAGGGGGGGGAGATGGTATTGGTTGCGGTGGGAGTAGCGATTGCTGTGGAGGCAGCGTTGGGGTTGGCGATGGCGATGGCAAAGGCAATGGTAGCGGCAGTAGTGTGAGCGGAGTCGGAGGCGCTGGCGCTGGTGATGATGGTAGCGGTGGTGATGAATGGTGACGGTGGCATTGGCGATGAAGGTGGCGGTGGCGATGGCGGTGGTGGTGGCGGTGGCGGTAGGAGTGGCAGTGGCGGTGGTAGTGGCTGTAGCAGAAGCGGTGGAAGTTGCGATGGCAGACGCAGTTGCGGTGGCGATAGCAGTGACAGAGATGGTGGAGGAGGCGATAAAGGCGGCGGTGGCGGTAGGGATGAGATCAGCGGTGGTGGAGGCAGCGGAAGCGATGGCGTTTGGAGATGACGATGGTGATGCTGCTGGCGAGATTGATGGTGGAGGTGGCGAGAATGATGGCGGTGGGGGTGACGGTGACGGTAGTGGTTGAAGTGGCGTTGGCGGGAGCGGCGGCGGTCGGGTGGCGTTGGAGCAGGAGGCGGCGGCAGTGACAAGAGGGTGACTGCGGCGACACGACGCGACGGCCGGCAGCCGGTTGAGATTTCCCGCTCCGCGCCGCTCCAATCTCGTTACCGGCCGGGGCGCGGCGCAAATTGGCAGTCAACTTGAGCGATGGAGGCGCATCGCTTGCGCGTGCGGCGTCGCGCTCTTTCTGGAAACGCGCGCCGCCCGCCCGGCCCGTTCCGCCGGTCTCTGCGCCCACTCCGCCGTATAAGGGCCGTTTGAGGCAACTCAATTGACGGGAAGGCGATCGCCACGAAAAAAAATTCTATTTCATTGGATTGTGAGTGTCAAGATGATTGGGCGACTTCGTGCATAATGCATGAATTGCCTATGATACAGTCTGGATCGTGCTTCGTTTCCGTAAAACTACACGTGTATATGTGATTTTTATAATGTAAATGTGTTATTTAGTGCTGTATGTAGCCAGTGAGAAACAATATAACTCTTCATTACAAGTGGTTCTAGTAACACGCACGAACTAGAAAAGTGATTCTTTTCTAGGCGTATGAATACTCTTGGGTATGCTTTGATTTAGTAGGTTTAAAAAAATTAATTTTTTTAATTTGCTTTTGTCCAAGGGCGAAAACTTTCGGTGGCACAGTCTTTGCTCTTTTCGGTTTATGAAAGGTACTAAAATTCCTACATTTTGAGTATCTAACTTTATTAATATTTGTCGTAAATTGTACATTTTAAATTCAACCAAATGTAATTTTTGTGTATTGCAGATTATTATCATAACTTATCATTTATTTACTTTCAAAATGATATTCAGATAGAAATACGAAAGTGTTTTTCTAAGCGGGAAACTGTAAGGAAAAGCAAGTGCAGCTTTTAAAAAGTCTGGGTTCTTTCTTTGGCTGACGCATACGCCAAAATGCAAACAAACAATAAAAAACTAAAGTGCTTTCACCTTTACTTCGGTTGCGCAATTTTTTTAAACTGTATATTCATGGGACATAAAGCAATAAGAGACTCACAGGAGATAACTTTTATTTCCCATTCGAAGGTATAATAAGGAAGAAAAACAGCAGGTCAATATTGGTTCACTTAATACCTGTCCGTCCACACTAGGTCGAGACCTTGCTTGCTTGCTTCATACAATATTTCAGGATTAATAAATCTGTTTGTGTTAGTCTCAAAGGTGCCCCAGTTCGTAAGAATGAGGCAATTCACGAATAATTAATTGTGAGCAAAGGAGACACAGCGCCATCAATCTGCCCGTCCTTGCGTGCGTGCCCAGGCGCAACGCGATTCACTCGCCAATTGTCAGACGGGTTCAAAGAGGCACATTTTAATTAGGGACAATAAGTTTTACGACTGTAGTTCTCTGCAGAACCAACGGAAGAAATGAGACTTTCAATACGTCTTACCACTGTTTGAAAGGATTTGTTGCATTCTTTGCAATTTCATCGACTTACATTGTTTTACATCTCTCAAAGTAACCGTAGAACTAAGGTAGGGAACATGGTATTAGGTCAATCTAAGTAGAATTAAAAACCGCCAAAACATTTACAACTCAACATTTTCACACTAGTTATTTATAGGACGATATGATTTAAGAAATTCTGGTCATTTCAAAGAAATACCTAGATCACAGGATGAAAGACGGAGTTGAAGGTTTTTCTTTCCTGGGTACTTTTCGCTAGTAACGTAATCTTAGAAACATTGAAGAAATAAGAAGGACTATTATTTTGTTGATTCTACTAAAATTCGAGAAAAAAATCAGTGTTATTTTAACCATAATCTTCATTTTAAATACTGTACAAAAAATCAGGTACTGACATTGGTTTGTATTTATTTTCAATATATATTTATACACATTTGTTTATAAAATTCTATTCGACGTAATTTGGATTATTGTTTAAACAATCTTTATAGATTTTACTACAAATCTCTACTTGTCACTACAAATATCTTTCTTGATTTTCTATGTTCTGTATTATTCATAAATCTAGAGAAGAATGCTAATTATGAAGAAGGAAATGTCTGCTATCGATTACCTGAGATCTGCGACCATAGAAAATCAATTTTAAAACCCGTTAATTGATCTGCAAGTCAATCTTGGGAGATTCATGAGAAAACATTACTTTTTCATGGAATATTTCGTTTACGGTTGTGAGTTCAAATTCCAAGTAATGCAAAGTCACTGACTCCTGGCGATACTGGCTTGATGTGCAAAGGTTTACACCCATCTATCCTGTACACTCACCAAATACATCATTCATCATTTCGTAACGTTTGCTTAGGAATGACGCGTATCTGTAGTTCTCAGTATTTAATTAATTACGACCCGTTAAGGACATGACAGAAGAAAAGGAAGAAGAAAGGAGACTGAGAAAAAGATTAAGAAAAACAGGAGAAGGAAAAAGGACAAGGAGAAAAAGTGGAAGAATCAGAAGATGAAGAAAGAAAAAGAAGTAAGGAGAAGAAGAATGACGAAGAAAAAGACGCAACGAAGAAGAATTCGACATCACTTCCCCTGGCTTCGCAACCGACCTCCCCAAGCGCGAAGTGTTTTGCTGCGCTGGCGCTACGAGTCGGAAGGGCCGGCGCCGGCACTTCTTTCCCGGAGCGGAAGCGACCGCGCGGCGCCGGCGCCGGCGCGGCCTGGGACCGCGAAACGGCGGGCGCGGGTTCGACTCCAAGCCAGGGCGCCGCGCCGAGCCGTGCCGCTTGGCTCGGCCCCAGCCGACCACAACAACGCCTGCCCGCGGAGCGGCGGCGGCGGCGGCGGTGACACGCGGAAAAAGCGGTAATTGGCCGACGCCCCTTAACGAGCAAAACGCGCGCGTCTGAGCCGCAGAGGCACGCGGTCGGTCCCTCGCCGCGCCGCCCGCGATAAGAAGAGCCGCCCTCCGGGATGATGGATCCATGGGATGACGAGATCGCGGCCACCTCCACTACAACCCCCAGAGCGCCACACCGGGAGAAATATCTCAGGGCATTAACTGATACGACTGTAGTGCCTCTGACCGGGAGGTCCTGAGGATCGAATCCTGACGGTGATAGGATTTTCGACACTAGCTAAATAGCTAGGTCGAGTCCAGTCGCTGTCTGCAGGAGGATTATAGAGGCCGGCTGCTCTGTAGTTTTCCGTGGTTTCTAGGATGAACACCCGGGGAATGCCGGAGCAGTACCCTACCAAACGGACTCCGGACTGCACGCGATATTTCCTTCCTCTTCCTTGTCCTATTCTCACTCCTTACTTCCACACACACACTTACATGTAGTATACTAACACACATGCAAGGAGACCGGTCAGGATCTCAGAGCCTGTCACGGTTGGAGCGGTGCCCCGCTGGTGGGAGATCCACGATGGAAGGAGCGCGTGATATCTTGTTTTGACCCATCACTTATACAGTTTCTAGACGCAGTAATTAAGAACGTCAGAATAAACTATACGATGCGCTTTGCAATTCCCGCTTAAAGCGTTGCGCGTATATATTTGACTAACCGCAAGTAAGATGGAAAATGTTGTGTTTGTTCAAATGTCGTTTTCTGTTATTTCTAATCTGATTATTCTAATCTGCTTATTTATGCATCCGACTAGTGAGTTATTATTACCAGTATCAATGAAATATATGAACAAATTTCTATTGCTTCCTACCAGGTTACCAGAATCAATGCAATGATTTCGTTCCGACTTACGGTGTTCAAAGTTCTTAACAAATGCATGAAACTAGAATATGTCGCAAGTAGCCAATGTAGCATCAACAAACTGCTTTAGACTTTGACACATTTCAAAGGATAAAAAATGAGAGGGATGGGGAGAGATGAGAGAGAGAGAGAGAGAGAGAGAGAGAGAGAGAGAGAGAGAGAGAGAGAGAGAGATACCACGCTTAATTCATTAAACGACCTATTAAATTATTTATTGAAATTTTCTAACGTTTCGATTTTTCTACCCACATTTTTAAAGCAGAGTAGAGTTACTTAATTTGTGTACATTCGTTATTTCGATCCTCAGTCTCCGGTCTGAGAAGAACGGTTTTTGAAGAATAGTTGATGATGGTGATGATGATGATGATGATGATGGCCACGTAATGGAATGAGGAGCGATGAAAACTGAAGAACCTCGCAAAAAATTCTGCACACCCATTTCGTCTACGATAAATTCCACATGGGTCAACTGAGATTTGAATTCCGCTTCTCAGAGGTGAAAAATAAGAAATCCGATCATTACACCACGGGCGGCTCCGACTTATTTTTTTTTATAGGATGTAATTTTAGAATCGAATGTGCAATTCTTTCTCTGTTAAATATCTTACCAGTCTAAATATTACAGAACTGCTTAGTGGCAGCCGGGGTTGGCAGTGAAACTAGGGCTGGTTTCACCAACATGCACCTAAGAAGATATTAGTAAACGAGTCGTTAAAATTAACGTCTCGGTTATGTCCTGTTTCACCCACCTTTCCCCGGCCTCGGTTAGTGAATCGTCAGTTAACTTTCATAGGGTGTACAAACTACTTAAATTCTCGTACATAGAAAACACTGAACTGAAGACTTTGCGATGAACATGTTTTCTTCCTGAGGTAACATACGAAATAGAAGGCAAACATTTTATTAGAGGAGTTCATTGCGGTTGGGTGGCGCTATTTTAACGTAAACACGTTTCCGAAAATTTGTTAAATATTGAAATTTCTTGAAAAAGAGTAAGACATAAAAATAAAATGGTACTTTTAACAGGTGTTCAACACTAGCTAGTGGTGCTACAATCGCACGTATTTTGACGCATCAGTAATGGTTATGTAAAATTTTAATACCGCAATTTCTGTACATATTAACACAGACCGGCCAACCCTTTTAAAATTTATTACCAATCGGAGCGTATTAGGCGAAATTTTTTTATTCATTTAAAGCTAATACCATAACACAAATCCGACAATCCAAAACGCAGCTTCATTCACTCATAAAAACCGTCCGACGTTATACTGAGAATGAGAATTTTAAACTATCGTGTTGCGGCGTTCTCATTTTTGTAATGCAACCTCAAAAGAAGTGCGGGCAATTTGAATCTACAATTTCGAAAATTTTGCTAAAATTACGCGATACTGCTCCTATGTTCAAAAAAGGATACTTCATTTAATGATACAATTTTGAAGGACACATTTCATTAAGGGAACTAATGGCTCAGGTGTAAGTTTTTAATTTGCAGTGCGGTTCACCTTTACACCACACAGAAGCTCTGACGTATTCACTTGAGTTAGACGTATAATGTGAGTATACGTCTATGTATATATGAGTTAGACGTACTTATCCTATTATTTCCAATACGTAAATTTTGCTATGTAGGTATGAAGCTCATGTCGAAAATCCTGCCACCGTCGAAACTGAAATCCTAGGACCTCCCGATCAGAGGCACTGCAGTGGTATCAGTTGATTCCCTGAGCTACACCTAAGCCGGTTTAAGACAGCAGCAATTTCTAATTAGATTTACAATTAATTTCATTTACCTTCTAATTTCAACCCTTTTTAAAAAGAACAATTTAGAGCATGGTCAATCGTGTTAGGATAGCTAACGAAGGAGCAAACAGTGATGTGATTTAATTAATACATTTCTTACGCAATATTCAGAAATACGTGACACCGTGCGCAATAGAATGCTAAACAGTGGATCTCTATCTGCAGTATTACAGTTCGCCACCTTTTAGCAAAACGTCGACTGTCATGTTATGCGCCGAAATAATAATAATAATAATAATAATAATAATAATAATAATAATAATAATAGCAATAACAACAGCTTCATCTAGGGAGTACATGTCTTGTCGTTGGATACCTTGAATACCTTCTTGATCCCGAGAGCTGTCGGCATCAAAAAACAGGAAAAGGAAACAAAATGCATAAAAATGACAAAAATGACGCAATGGTTCAAAAAGTGACCAAAAAATTAGAAGAAATGACTCAACTATATTTCTATGTCCTGTATGTCGTGATAAACATTCATTTACAAGTGAGCTACGTCTACAATGCAGCAATGAAAAGATGTCTTCAGAATTCGAGCTATAGTAATAGTAATAATAATAATAATAATAATAATAATAATAATAATAATAATAATAACAATAATAACAATAATAGTGCCGATCCAGAGAGCCGAGATCTCGAAGGCCGTAGTGCCGTGGCGATCTCGGTCGGAATGATCGCGGGTCGAGTTCCGCCTTGGGCATGGTTATGTGTGTTTGTGATTGTCCATTCACCCTTTACCATCATCATCATCATCATCATCATCATCATCATCATCATCATCTCATACTTCATCACCCCAGGGCTAACAACCCTGGAGTGTAAAAATGGATTCGGCATAAAAGTGGTGATCCCCCCCCCCCAAAAAAAAAGCAAGGTCACGTGTACTTGCCCCGAGAGAATATGACTGTGCCTCGGGGTACAAGTGGAGCGTTCGCGTGGTCCTAGGATGGTCAATTCGCGACTCCCCCCACATAATAATAATAATAATAATAATAATAATAATAATAATAATAATAATAATAATAATAATAATAATAATAATAATAATAAATCTTAATCACTGAAGAGACTCAGCTCTTCCGCCAAGCCACAAAATGGAGATCGCTCGGCCCCCTGGAACAGCGCGCGCGCGGGGGTGGAAGCGACGAGGAGGGGGCCGAGCAAGAAGTCGAGGAAGTGGGGCTCGAGGTGGTTAGGCGCTGTTTTGTCCAGCTACTGCCTGTCGCCGCTCCGTATGCACCGCCGGGAACAATGACCGGCGGAAGGCGGAAAGGAGAGGGTGACGTCCGCCCCGCCCCGCCCCGCCGCCACCCCCAGCGGGGGGAGGCAGAATCAGCGACGACGCTCAGCTGCGCGCTCGACTGGAAACCACTGTGTAGAGGAAGCGTGACTTTCTCCCGTTGGCGGAAAAAAATGTATTGAGTCTCTAAGGTCCACGAAAGTGTTAGTGTGATTGGTTGCGGTGATTGAATGCAAGTCCTTTTTTTTTATATTAAGATAACATTGCCAATAACAATTTATTTATTTTGGCGGATAGTTTTGTTGTATATTTTCTATATTATGAAAGCATATTTTCTGAGCAGTTGATTGAATGGAAAACGCTTTAATTAGTGACAGGAAGCTCCTAGTTTGTCCATACTCTTTATTTTAGATTAATTGTTCTTGGTTGAATTAAATGTATTATGAATGTATACTACATATTTAATCAAAACATGATAATTATAATTATTTCTCGGAACTAACCTTAATTATCGCACCAGATAATTCAAATTATTTTAAATAAAACAACCTTTTTGAAATATAACAATCTACAGATTTCTTTTCTTGAAGTTTTTCACTTCGGGGTATGATATAAAGTTGCCAGAAACTTTTCATCAAATTATAATCATATCATTTTCTGTAAGTTCCTTTTCACGATTACATTTGTCCATCTTCGTAGTCTAGTATCTGTTTCTTGAATGATTCTAGCATGCTGAAGCAATTGATAAATACATTTATGAGAGCTTTGGCTCTCCATTTATTTGGTTTATCTTTTATAGATACCACCGCAATACTGATCAGCATGAGGATGACGATATTTGTTTGACACACCTACTAGTGCTGAATTTTGTAACAGTAATGTTTCTCTACAATGTTCATCACATGGTTGTTCCATTAATCAATCATTTCGAATTTCCCCAAATGTAATAACAGATAAAAAATTATATATATATAATAATGGTGTCAGGAAAACTTTTCGTGTTTCATGGAATTCACTTTTCAATTGAAATATGAAGAGGTCATAGAATGTTGTATTGAATTTCAAAGAAATGTGAGTAGCACTACAAATGCTCGGTATTTCGATGAATTCAACACCATTAACATTTTCCTCCTTAATTTTCCAGAAAAAAGAAATATGATACAAATAAGTTAATGAGCTAAAAAGTCTTAATTTACGTCGTGCTTTCTACATGTATCATGTGTCTAGTGTTGCGTTTTAAGAAGATCTGGATAGCTGGTATTATTTTTAAAAGAAATGTGAGGGATCGGAAGAACAAAGTGCACATCTTTTTTTAAATAAGATGTTGGCCCACAGTACAAGAATATTATAAATCAACACTATTTCGAGTATGTTAAAAATCGGTTCGCATTCTATGAGAGTTAACTGTAATTTAATTAGACTTCACAAAATATTACTGAATCAATGATTCCCAGACTTGAACCTCTATTAGGATGCTGCGAGTCAGTGATTTTTATGGGTGGCCATGTGGCTCCGTAGCTCTGTTTAGACGGTGAATTTAACTAGGGAGACGTACGTGACTACCCAACCAGTAAGCATATCTAATAATAAGAGTCTCTTTCCACGCTCTGGAACAATTTGCCACGGACTAAACATGTCTGCCTCGACCTGGAGAAGAATACGGTCCTCGCGACCCCACCAACTGACTAGGTGGTCTTTGAAAAAAACACTTGGTCTCTTAGTGGGAGTCACGATGGCCGTACCGCTCAGTAGGATGAAGGCAGGGGATGAAAAATATGGATACTAATTGGATTTGACTTAGAAAAAGCATAATAATAACTTATTTCATATTCGGAATTCACTTCTTTAGAAGTCATGATCATTTCAATCATTCACTTTTTCAGAAATCTGTGACGTGTGTGATTTATTTTTACGAAGAAAAAAAAATCAAAATGTATCAACCGAATTGTAATAGTTGCTGTTCTTGGGAGGAGCTTTGTGTCGCGTTATATAACTTTTGATATTTTACAAGCATTTGTCTGCCCCTCAGTCATCAAACGTAGCATCGAATATGGCCTCAAATCTCTCGAAAAACCTTTTCGCCCTATGCGCATTGAGACAGTATGAAATAAAAACAATATGCACACAAACCACGAGACTACGTCTGAGCTATCTACTATTTACGTTTCGTCGAAAACTATAAATAGAGATACCGTGAAACTTGGATAAGAGGTTAATCAGTCACGAAAATGATTAAATCATCTAAGAAATGATTTTGATAAAATCCATTCAAACAGTCCCAAAACAAAAAGTGAGACTGTTTGAATCAGATGTGTATTAAATTTCAGTTCTCAAAAATATTATTCTTTAATGTTTCTTCACACTTGTAGTACTTTAGATGTTTGCTTGTTTTAATCATTGTAATCTCCGCCTGTCTTTAAATCATCAACCTTGTTGAGAGTGACTGAGCCGAAATCAAGTTACACTAGACGTTTTCAGGCGCCTCTTTCGAACTCGGCCAGCCGGAAGCTGGAGCAACGTCGTTGGATGAAGCAAGAAATGTGTGATTAGCTCTTTGCTCACACTCCTGTTGAGCGTTTAACGAGGCTCTCCAAAGAACAAGGGGCCATTTGTGTTGTCACGCGAGCGGCTCGTTCCACAGTCGGCGGCGGCCTCTCCGACGCCCCTCCACAATCACCGTCTCCGTCCCCACCCTCACTGGCAACTTTGCGCAGCCTCTCCCGCTGCTGCCTACTAGTCACTAAAGAAGTTCAATCCTTACATTTAATGTTTTACGAAAGGTTTGAATTATTGTCTCATTAATTAGTGATTCTAGGCGCGTCAGCTGCTAAGGTCATTCGTCCCGTAAGTGTGGTGCAAGTTTTTTTATCGTGGAATGTTGTGGGGTTCCCATCCCCCGGATGGTGAGATCCGGCACCGGCCCATCCGTCGGTGGGGCAAGCTCTAAACTCCCAACTGGTCTCTCTGCATGTGCAGTAAGTAGTACAGTGCATGTAAGTGTAAGTGTGCGTAAGTAAGGGGGCAATATGACAAGGAAGAGGAAGGAAAGATCGTTCTCGGTTCGGGGCCTGTTTGTTAGGGTACTGCTCCAGGATTCGCCTGGTGTTGATTGGAGAAATCACTAAAAACTACCAATCAGAGCAGCCGACCGCTAGAATTCTCCTCGAGATAGCAGCTGAATTCGACTTAACTATGTAGCAATGACTTCCACTATTGATAATCTGAGGCACTTAAGCCAGTGGTTCCAATTATCCATGTAAGAATCAAATCAAATATTTAAAAAATAAACAATATTTAAACAAATTTTTAATCGATTCATTGAAATCGATTAGCTGATGTTAATAATCACGATGATAAAATATATTATTTCTTTTTGTACCTGTAATTACTAATTTTGTATTTTTTTCCGAATAAATTAGGTACGATTTATTAAATTGAGGATATACTGTTTATAATATTCGTAAATACGCATTTCGGTTTTTAATTTGTAATATTTACTCTCAGGTTTCTAATAATTGTATACAAAATCTTTTCCGAATCAAAATGTAAGGCATGATTGTAGCAAATATTCATGTAAATTGACTCATTCACGAAACCAATTAACGTCTCGAAATTATTCACACATCCCTCAAGAAATTAATTAATTAATTGAATCTTGTCATTTCCATTAGATATTATCCTTTTCTAAGCAACAATGACCTTCCACTCTCTCTCATACATGCTGCTCACTACCCCTCACTACCCATCCACAAACACCCTCTTCAGTCGTGTTCTATTTCATCAATCGTGTTCGCCTCGCGTACATCTCCCCTGCCATTTCTATCCTCGAACCCGCCCCTCGATCGCAAAACGCCAGGAAGCCGGTGCATTACCCGTGAAATCCGCGCTTTCACCAAAGAAGCTCCGTAAATTCACGGGCACGATCTCTTCTGCTTTTTTCGCGGGACGGCTATTTTTGCACGTCGGAGCGGGCTTAGATAATCCGCCAACCATTGTTTCCATTGTAGAAAGACTTGCTAAACGAACTTCATTCTTCGAGTGGAAAGACATTTTAATTGTATGTGTAATTAGGTTACAGTGTCATAAAATAAATTACATTTTAGAATCAGAATCGTATTTAAATAAACATTCGGTGTATTTTTAGTATTGCGAAGATAATGTTAAAACGTTAGATTCACATAATACTTCTGGAAGCTGCATACCTCAAAACTATTTTATAACTAGATTCTTCGTTATTAAAGGTATTATGAAAGTTGGCTTTTATTAGCTTTCCACCGCAGTTACGAGAAGTTTATCTGGCATTATTCCCATTCTTAATGATATCTTTTTTATTAGTTCTGTAATTGAGTGCAATAAATCAGAATTACTGGCATCACTTTTCTCACCAAAAAAAATCGCGTATTGAAAATCGTACCACTCGTTAAAAGAGAAAAAACACAAGATTAAGTTTCAATTTCCATGAAGCGATGAGCTTCTTAAGGAGAAAGGGTACTGTCTCTAATGCAAGCCTGTACATTATTTTTCGCAAAATATGGGCAGTTCTAAGTAAGCGATGTCTTGCATTTAGTTTCACAATATATTTTAAATCTGTTGAAAGACAACTTGGTAAAGTTGGCAAGAAAAATAGCATCCAAACACGGAACGTTTCGAAAGTATCTTTCAAAATTGAAGATGAGAAAACTTTACCCGAAAATGAACGGTACAGCACAGATGTCAACAAATCTGCCGTAAAGCCAGGATGTGCAGTAAGATTGAATGAGCTGATAGAGAGGACCCGCAATTTCAACTGTTATCTACTTAAATTTTTATATTCGAATGACATATTATATTATTCTAATTAGGGCTAAATGTGGAGAACAATGTACAACTCTATTTAATGACGTCCACAAGATTTTGGTGCTCGAAAATAAAAACGGTGAACGAATATGTTGCTGTGTTTCGATAGCCATGAAGAGAAGTGAAAAAAAATAACGAATCATAATTAAAATATTTGTACACGATGGTGAAAAAATATTGTTTATATTTCGTGCGCAAAATGATTGTTCCTTGAATGATCTCGATTGTTTTTTCTACCTTCATCTCTATCCGCCTCGGCAAAAAACCTTAACATCGCTCAGCAAAAACCATTTCACGCACTGAATATAAAAATAAATATTTTAAACTAAAATAAAAACATTTCGCTTTTGCAAGTCGCTAGTCATTTCCCAAAATAATGATTTCCAAACACTCACACATGCACATGCGTGCGTAGGGAGAAGAAGAGCGTTGAAGCCACTCAAGAGTTGAGCAAAGGGGCCGCGTCACTTGACGCAGTCGTCGAGCGTGTCCGCCCACGCCGCGGCGCGGCGCTGCATTGAGGACGAACTTCCATCCCCCCCCGCTCTCCTGAGGGGAAAGAAGTTCAAGTATTCCGTGGTCACTCGAAATACAAAAATAAATTTAAAAAAATATTACCAAAAATTAGGTGTCTATTAGTTTCTTGATATTAACATGATTGAGTTTATTTGAAATTCACCTTTTCTAGGGTCGATAGAAACATAGTTCAATTTTAATAAGTAAATTGTTGTAAGAAGATAATAAAGTATCGTAATAAAAATAATTAAATATTTATAAATAATAAACCGTTTGTAAATAATAAAAAGTGCAAATATTATAAAATGATAATCGTACTAATATCAGAAATGGAAAACCAAAGAAAAAACGGGTAAAGTGGTAACAAAGACATAAAAACGGCACAATCCAATTAACAAGTTTTAACGCAGTCATTGAATGAAATAATGAAGAAAAAAAGGAGAAGAAGAATAACAACGCAAACCGCCCAATATTTCTTCTGCCAAACATCCAAGTTGCCAGAAGAATTAATACACTCCCGCTTCTTGAAGATACTGGTAAAGAATGCAATTCTCGTATTTCAATTTCGATTCACCCAGGAACTTTCGACATCTCATCCTTCACTTAAACACTTAGAACACTTCACATGCTGTTTGAAAAATGTCAACAAGTAGCAATATTCCTTGATCAAACACGTCAGTTTGATAGTATGAATTATACCAAGTACGTATTCCACAATTTCTACTCCACATTTTGCGGATTTTTGAGCAAAAGAACCTCTTTCGAAGCAGATAAACAACTCGACCTTCTCATCTTTATTCATCAACGCAAGAGTGCCACAACGTAGGGTATTAGTCATTTCTGTTCACTATACAACTCTCATATTTCTATCTTCCGAAATATCCCTATTCACCCATAGGTATTTTTAACACTTGTGATATTGACAGCGAATGAACCTTAACTCAGTTAAAGCTTCCTCAGCTAAAAGTTCCGCAACAATATTCTCATTAGTAAGACACCGTACGATCTCTACCTTCACGCCATTAAATTCTCCCATTCTCTAGCAGCCTCCTATACAAGAAGTGGAATTTCTTGAACTGTACTTCGATCTCCAGCTAAGTATCATATCAACTCTGTTGTAAATAATACTTGTCAAAAATCAATCAGACAATATCTATTATTCAACAGATCATCATCACTTAAACTCACAAATGACGCTCTATTATACAAAACTATCATTCGTTCCACTCTAACTTACGCCTCTTCAATATGATTTACAGCATCACATATTAACCTCAATGGCTTTCAAACATTTCAAAATAAACTTATCCGTAAAAGCATGAATGCCTCTTGGTCTGTCCGAAATAACCAACTTCACCTCGATCTTGGCAATCCCTGACAACATTCATAAAATTAAACCACAACTTCTTTCTGCATCTCTCTTGGGTCTGAAATGTAGCCACCATCTCATGAGGAAAAACATCATCACGCTTCCCAAGAAGACCATATTCCCACAATGACATAAAGTAATAATTTACCTCCCTTCTCCTCTCACCCCATTCCATTAGCGACGCCCAAAGCAAACCGAAACTGAACAAATTGAAACATTGCAACGTTGTGTTAGAAAGTTTCAGCTTCGTTTCTGCCCCGGCCAGGAATCGAACCCGGCTTACAGAAAGCTAGTTCGCTGTCCATGAGGCACTCGAGGACAGTAATAATAATAATAATAATAATAATAATAATAATAATAATAGCAATAATAACTATTACTACTACTACCTCTGCATAACTAACACAGCTAATAAGACTTCCTAAAGAGCCTGGAATACCTACTCAACGTCAGAACCAGGCGAGTTGAGTAAGTTGAAGTTGAAGTTTGCGCTAATCAGTCGTAGGAAGAACGTTTAACCATTTATTCTTATTTCCTTTTATTTACGGCCAACCCTAACAATGGACCGCCCCTCCCACCCCACCCACGGCACTGCCCGCGCGGTCCGCGTTCGCGTCGCACCTGCGACCGCGAGTGAGCCAACACGTGTCGGGCGGCACAGTCCCTCCTCTCCTGCGCCGTGTTCTTAACGCATTACACAACGCTAAATCACCATAAAATGAGCTAAAAGAAAGATCACGCGCTTTCCGTACTTATTCATGCAGACAGTAAATTACGGCCACTTGAAGGAAAGCCGCTACGCCCGTGAATGCGCGGCGGGGGAAGCGGTGACTGTGCCAGAAAGGAGAGGTGGGATGAGCAGGGGACGAACAAGCGTGGAGACGAAGCTCTGCGGACGCAGAGCGCTGCCTGCGGATGGGAATTCTAGTCGCGAGGTTGCAGCACGGGTATCACGGTGGACTGGTTGCGAGGAGAGGGCGAACTGTGAAAGAGGCGACTGCAGTGGAATAAATAGACGGTGGTGATTGATCACATGAATGAGCTATACGTCGTTAAAGAGGTGGTGGAAGTAGTATAGGTAGTGATGATGTAATGGAAAAGGGAAACCAACACGAGAATGGTAAATCTCAACGCTGAAGGAAGAAAGAAAGAAAGAAAGAAAGAAAGAAAGAAAGAAAGAAAGAAAGAAAGAAAGAAAGAAAGAAAGAAAGAAAGAAAGAAAGAAAGAAAGAAAGAAAGAAAGAAAGAAAGAAAGAAGAAAGAAAGAAAGAAAGAAAGAAAGAAAGAAAGAAAGAAAGAAAGAAACAACGTAAATGGTGGCGGTGGGTACCACCACTCTAAAGTTGAAGACAAGTCTCGGTCAGGCCAGTCAATAGTCTCGGTTCAGGTAAGATGATTATTTTGAAAGGTTTTATAATAATTTAACATATCCGAAGAGCACATCACTTCGAGAAATCTCCGCCAGCTGACGACGCCATGAAAGTGTCAGTTCAGTGAGTGCAGCTTGAGGTAATGGACAGTTTTATTTAGTGATTGAGTTAGTTCTGATATCGACACTTCAATCAAATTGTAATAGTTGATACAAATCATGTCTCAAAGCCTGTGAGAATGTTAAAAATGAATTATCTAATACAGACATTAAAAGTGAAGCCACCCACATCGAAGATGAACGGACATTTTATAATCAAAACGCTGCACTTTTATCACTCCGATTGAACCCGCAAAATTTATAGTTATTATCAAATAAGAATTCAATTAAATATTATTTCTTAAAATCGATGTTTTGATGAACATTTTCTTTACTTCTTGCCATATCAATTATTTTCAAGCGATCATTCTTCAATTGTAAGAATGAAATAATAAGGCCGTATAGTGGCCTCAGCCAATGTTAGTGAAATGAAAGCGAATCATTTCCAAATTCTACTCACCGGCCACGCCCCAATTAGGTTGAAGTGAGATGAGTTTGGCCGACAAGAAAGTCAAAATAATCTCTCATGTGATTGAACGGAGTATAAAAGAGGTAAAACGATGGTCTGTGTAGAAAATAAAATAAGAGCGGAGAAGTGCATGAAAGAACCGCGAGTTAATCAATAGAATAAACTTCTAGATCGACGATGAGGCTGCCGGGATGAAGCAAAACTTTGAATTCAGAATTCCTTCCATGAGTGTGAGATAGAGAGCGAAAGAGAAAATGGCATCAAGAGTGAAGAACTATGAGACGAACATAAGTAGTGCAAAAAGAGAATGTGCAGTTCTACCAATGGTTCATGGAAAGGGTAGTATTGAAAGCAGAGCCTCCGTGGGTAGCGCGAGATTGCGACTGGCAAACTGGGGAGGCAGAAGGAGCAATGGTGAAAATAGAATCAAACGCGAGGATCTTCGAGGACAGCCTAGTGACACAAAAAAGAGGAAACAATTCTACGAACGAAGAGAAGGCGGTAACGAGCGCGTGTGACTGATCCGACTAGATCAGTAGGTCCATAGTATTGTACAGAGCAACGTAACGTGCTGAATATGTATGTGTATGTGGGGAGAACTAAAAGTGAAAATGGAAACAAATGTTTGCAGGCGAGCAGAAGTGACGCAAAAGTGGAGAATGTTCTGTGCGTAAATTCAGAAACTCTGCGAAGGTATGGAAGACGGTGTGATTACGTCAGCGACGGTCCGTTTGAACTTGTTATGAGAAGGGAGGCTACAACAGAGTGGATGAGGTTGGGAGGGTGAAGGAGGGAAAGAAAATATTACAGAGCGGTCAGCCAAGAGACGAACAGAGAGAGCACAAAAATACGAGAGAATTACAATTCTGTCACGGAGAGTGGACAGTAGAAACGAGTACAGCCATGAGGCGACATTGTTCAGTGTAGTGGATGAACGTGAAGGTGGTAACACATTGGGTGAAGTAGGTAAGTAAACGAAACGAAAGGGAAAACGGCATCAAGAACAAAAGTGTCGCAAACGTAGGCATTTCCGCGGAGTGTTAACGGCCGGTAACAAGAGCACGGTTGACTGCGGGGCGCGATAGCAGAGACGGCAACCGAGTGGGTGCGGCGGGGGCGACCGCGGCCCGCGCGCACGTGAGTAAACAACGCAGCATTTTTGCACGCCCGCAATTACCATATCCGTTCGTCCCCGGCCATTGTCGCGCTCTCCCCCGCCCGTCTCGCGTCCGCTCGTCGACGGCGGCGGAGGCGGCGGAGGGTTTAACGGCGTTGGTATGCGCGGCGCGGCGCCGGAGCAAGGACCAGCGGCGCCCAACGTCGCGACGCCCGGCCCTGCTCGCGTGTTGCTATGGGTGGAGTCCCTGGATTCAGACAGTAACGCAACTGGAACGGCCACCGCCCTTTAACCCTTATCTGCCTGAATTATTTTTTAAAGAAAGTCATTACATCATTGTATAATTTAAAAAATTATATTTTTTTCTCAAAATTTTGAAATGCACACAATGACGTCTTTTAGGATGTTATGGAAAACTTCATGAAGTTCGAATTTCAACAATGCAACGTTTCCGGGTGAAAGTTTAAATTATCTTGAGCTTCGTACAGCGTGCCCATACTGGCACGGTAGGCAGATGTACCTCTCATCTGATAGCCCCTTCAAGCTGCGTTTGGAAGAAATTATAACTAAAGGAATTACAGGCATTTTCTATTATATTATTACTAATTTTCGGTTGATAGGTGGTTTCCCAATCACATAAAATACCACCCAGTTCGAACGCCCCTGACAACTGGTTATAAAATGGCGAAATTGGCGGCGGAAAGCAATGCTTCCTGTATCTAGGGACTCTGTTTATGGGAAACGATGAATCAAGTCACTGTTTTGCATGTTAGTTTGTTCCAGTGAGCTCAAGTGTAGACTGGAGAGAACACTTCGTGCTCAGAAATCGTGACGGTCCATGTCGGTGAACATCTATTCTGACCTAATTATCTCAGAACCAAATAGCAGGGATTAGCGTCTCATACCAATTTTAATCATTTACTATCTTTTATGTTTACTAAAACTTGATAAAAGGCAAAAGTTACCAATATTTAATACTTTGAAATTGCAATTTACCTTCAATACTTTAACAAAACCCAGTCTGACATTTCTTGGAGACTTTTTTCATATTCACTAATGGGAGTGTTCTTGGTTAGCGTATCTTTAATAACTTCATTAGATCAACTTATAGCAAATAGTAGTCGCTGGAAACCTAAAAAAACATTATTAAAGTAATGGCTACCAAATAATATCTCGTCTAATAACATTCGCATCCAATTCACAGTTTGTTGGCGTTCTTCACAACCGAATGCTACGCAATACTTTGGCATATTCGTTGACAGAGACGATTGTAATCATCACTAACAACATACAAGACACATTTAACTTTTAAGAAATCTGTAAGAAGACGTTCACAGCAGCCAACCTAACGAAAATCGATCGTCACGATATTCAGCACTTCAAAGTATTAGAGTTGTGCATCCCGGTAAAATGTTGAGACCACTGGTTTGTTCTCACAAAGGGGCCTAGAGACAAGGGTGAAAGAAAATGAAGCGGACTAGTGTTCTATTGCTACGGAGGACGTCGACTTTTTATGTGGTCATTAGTCAGATGAACAAAACGCGACATTGTTTATACAAAGTAAGGTTTGATAAATGATTTTGTTTGTGAAACAGTTCATGTATGAAAAATTATGATTAATAAGACAAAATAATGAATGCTCGAAGAAAACAGCAATATTTACAATAATGCCCCAAAATTTGAATTTCAAAGTTAAAATTAGCACATACTCGGGTGCCTTAGATCATTTTTAATATTACCTCTCATTCAGATTCCATGATGCATTAAATGAATCCTGGGCGTTGGCTGCATAGCTAGAAGGGCAAAGGTAAACCCTTGTGGATTAAGAGGCTCAAATGCATTGCGAAAAAAAAAAAAATTCTCCAAGGCAATGTCCACAGATGTGTCGTTTTTGATTTTGATATCATTTTCCCTTTCGTTTCATTTCCTCAATCCCCACCCCTCCATCTCCATCCACTACAAACAACCGACCAGATTGATGAATGAGAAGTGTGGATTCGCCGAACGCAGCAATGGAATCCTTCGAAGAACAAGATCAAGCCATTCAGTGCCACAATTGTCAAACGAAGAGTAGTACTAATATAAAATATGGATCCATGCAACATTCTCTCCTGTCTAATGCTAATTCGTGTTTGTAGGAAGCAGCTAAAAGAACTTTATAAAACGACTTGGTAATCTTCGCAATTTTTTGCTTTATCCCTTATTTCTGTTCTTACAATTGAAGTGCTGATTGCCAAGTGCAACTGCGAACAATACTGAGCAAGAACACTGCAAAAAATTCACGATACCTTTAATACAATATGCAAATAAACATCCTTTGTATTCAGCGCCGCGATTGTGAAAAAGCCGAATTAGTTTTTTCGAGACGTGATCTGGCAAACTGTGAACAATACCAAAGAAATGTTCCCCAGTCTTCTTGCACAATTAAAAATATAAATAATTTAGTTTTTCTTCATTTGCCACGATGCCTAGGTCTGCGATGGAGCTGTGCCAAATGGACTCCCGACATATAATCAAATAATGTTTAGCGATGGATTGTTGTATTATATAATCAGTGTATAAATAAGCCCTGAAGATGGAATTAAAATATACCGATACGTCGGCAAACTGAAATGAGTTAATGTTTTCATTTGATCTGTGACCAAATCCCATGATTGGGAATATCCATAAATTTTCTTTCATGGTCGTGAATCTACAATGGTTAAAATCACGAAGTTATAATTCAACATTCTATAAAGGTTTTCGTGATATTTAATAAGTATAGGAGACAAAAAATAAAACTTATTCCTTTCTTTCACATATTTGTTAATTAACATTACAAATTACGGATCTCTGCTAAATGTTTGTTAAAAATATCCGTTCCGATAATTTTGAAAGGATAACATCGTTATTAATTCAACAATTACATAAATTATTTTAGCTGATTTTGTTCTTGTACTTACATTAATGTTGAGTAGATTACGATAGAGAAGCAACATTTATATATTCTATGAGACATTGAATCAAACACTCGCTTACGCATTCAGAGAATATTTGTCACAAATATGAGAGCATTAACTCACCTAACGTTCGCACCATTAAAAGGGAAGGAAAAGAACGGAACATCCAAGTCAACACAGTTACAAGGCAGTTACCGCTCTCCAAAGAAACGTTAGTTGAAGACAACCTCCGAAAACAGTCGAGTCGTGATGAGTACTCCGACGCAAATATCCTCCTCGTGTTTTGATGGTCATCCCATTCCCTACTTAAAGAAAGGAACTGCTTTTAGATTCAAACATGGAATATTAAAAGTAAATTAAGTTAAAAATATATGTAGGGTTTCTTGTAATATTGAATCGGCATTGAATTAACTAATAAATAACATTATTATAATCGTACAATACTTTATATCCAAAATTTTCTAAGATGTTTTTCTAGAGATTCGTGAAATTTCAGAATCAGAATGTTAGAGTTATTTACCAAAGGCAAAAATTATTACTACTTTGGTTCCACTTTTATTTCAGACAAGTGGCCTGTATCAGCAAAAATACTGTTGAACAAAACCACACAAAACTATTTTCCAAAAAGTAGGAACAAATAAAATTATCAAGTGTAACACTGCAATAAATTAAATATTTTAACTCAACAGTCTTCAGGATTACTGTAATAGTCGGAATATAGTACATACGAACTATATGCAGGTATACATTGTACAACAAGAACAAGTTTTTACATATCGACAATATAAAAATATGCTGTTCCCTAACGCAGCACGAGAGTAGCAAAATATTTAATGGCGGGCAGTCTCTTTCTTGGCGCCTTCCTGTTGCATGCCGTCAGCTGGCACTCTGAGTTTGTGAATTTAATTTATTTTGTCAAAGAACATAAAAAACTGTATGCCTCATGTGGGGGGAGAAGTTCAATCTGCGACGCTTTCTGGAGCTCTGGAATCCCTTCCTCACATATTGACCCTAAAGAGTTAAATGAATAAAAGTAACTACAAAACAAGAGAACATTTGAAACTAGACATTTTCGCTCCCAAGTTTTAGAAAATTGTTAGTATTGGTAAATAAACTACAGAATTGAGTTGTTGGTGCTTTCAAGAAGATAATAACCCATACCTCCTACTCAATTAGCAAAAGAAGAGCTCAACTAAAATTACGCCTAGTGAAGCTAATGTCCAGACGCAAAACAAGCAGCCATCTCAGTATTCGCTCAATGGATCAGGGAAACTTGACAAAAAACTTATCGAGATAGAGATCATTGACCCAGAAGCTAAAGTAGTACATTTCTTGTTACAGGTATATTAAATATTTTTTAAAAAATTGTATAATACAAATGTACACTAATGCATAGTATACCATTGTTAAAATTACAATTATTTTTCTTTTTGTTGATCATTATAGTCTGTAATTGAATGGAAACAGTTATGCAACAGAAAAGATTTCACATTGCGTTTAAATTTGTGTATTGATTATGATTGTTTAATGTCATCTGGCAAAGTGTTGTAAGGTAACGTGCGTATTGTATGTGGATTGCTTGTAGTGAGAGCTATTGATATCGAAACATGATGAATGTGATTTATACGACTTGTGTTGTGATTATAAATGTCAGTATTGCATGAAAATGTGTTCCCACCGTTAAGTAAGTCTGTTTTGACAAAAAATATAGATTCATAAATAAATAGGCAAGTCAGAGGTAAGATTCCAAGGTCAATGACGATACACTCGCAGGAAACACGTGGATGGCATTTCCTTATTATTCTAATAATTGTTTTCTGTAATTCAAAAAAAGGCTGGAATTTAGTCGAGCGCGCAGGATAAGAATCGAGGAATATTATAATCTTACATTTGCAGTTTTAAGTTAAAATCGAAACTGACTGATTGCCTTTGGATTTTTCCCTCATTCGTGGGTATTCAACGAAATCATTGATACCTCTCACATGGCCGGGAGTGCAGAGTTCTCTTTCAAATTCTGGGTGTATTAGGAAAGTAGTAATAAAGACTGGCGTTTTCTTGTAATAATTATAATATATTATTTATAAGCCTTCTTTCCTTATAATATAATTGTCAAGAATTTTTTAATCTTTGAAATCAAAAGAGGAGGAATATATCACAAACTAGTGGTGTTACAGAATGGATCAGATTTCCCCGTATTAGTGTGTTTTCTAATACCTTTAGTCTGAGCTATAGCTTTTCGGCTTAATTAAACCGACAAAATTTCGACAAGTCGAGCGTATCTGAAAATGCACACTTTTGAGCTCATTTGCACAAAAATCTTTTAAGGTTTCGAGAAAGTTCTTGAGAAATCAATTGAAGTACTATAATCATTATTTTCTTAAAAATATCAAATGTTCAACGACTTACATAAGACAGTATCGGCGCTATATTCTGAAAATAATGTACTTATTTTGTAAAATATGTTTTTTCTTGCTTCATTGAATGAAAATTATCTTCGTCAAAAGTGTTCCTGCATTTACATGCAGGATGAAATTCACGTTCTTAACACATGTAATTCGATGAAACATTTGCGTTTAGGTCCTATGTAGCAGTGTTACATTATTGACTTGAAGCATAATGAATCAGCAAAATATTGGAATGTGTTAAACTTGAAAACTGTGTTTAAATGCTGAAACATAATTCAAGAACAATTGTATGAAAATATTTAAAAGTAAAAAAAAAAAATATTATTACCAACGATATCTTGTTCGTTGAAAAGATGACGCATCACATCATCGTATCTACAGTAAACCCGCAACTCAAGAGGCAGCGAATTCCCCTCTCGCTAGAAACCACACGCGCAACGTGCACGTACCCACGCACCTTACGCACACGATTCTCTGCGCACAGGCGCGCACTCACGTCCCCACGTCACACACGATCCTTCCCTGCCACCCCTCCCCGCCCAGTCCCCTCCACCCCACCCACCGCCCGGCCCGTCAAACCACCCTCTCCGCCCCGCCCACTCCACCGAGTCCCCCCACTCTCCCTGCTCGCTTCGCCGAACCGCAGAGGTCACTCGGCGTCGCGTCGGGGGCGTCGCGGCGCGGCGCGGCGCGAGCGCGCACACGCGTGCGGACGTGACGTCAAGGGTAGCTGCGGTCACCGCGCCGCCGCCGCCATTTCCGCCCCGCGGCGCAGCGCGGTGCGGCGCGCGCCTGTCAGTCGCGGATTGTGCAAGCGTTCTGACGCCTCTCGCGTGGCGCGCGACCGCCGCGTCGCCCCGCGGGCCATATGCGCCGCTGCCCCTTCGACTCCTGACATGCAAGCAGCGGGCAGCGCAGCGCCGGTCGGCGCCCCGAAAGGGAATGTGGCGGATAGGCGGGCGGGCGCGTTTCCTCGAAGAGTCGTTGCGCTGGAAGCTCCGGTGCGGTGTGGCGGGGTTACGGCGTGGCGAGGCGGGGTGTGGAGTGGCAGAGCGTGGTATGGTGAGGCGGGGCGCGGCGTGGGGGAGTAGTGTGGTGGGGGTAGTGTGGCGGGGGTAGTGTGGCGTGGCGAGGCAGGTAGGAGCAGGGCGCGGTGTGGCTTGATGGGCGGGCGTAGTGTGGCGTGATGGGAGTAGAGTGAGGGGGTAGTGTAGACAGGATAGTGTGGCGGGGTAGACGGGCATACTGTGGCCTGGAGTGTGGCGGGGTGGGCGGGCGTAGTGTGGCGTGACGGGGCGTGGCGGGGTGGGCGGGCGTAGTGCGGGGTGATGGGGCGTGGCTGGGAGGGCGGGCGAAGTACGGAGTAATGGAGCGTGGCGAGGGAGGTGGGCGTAGCATATAGTGATGGGGTGTGACGGGGTGGGCGGACGTACTGCAGCGTGGTGAGATGGGACAGGGTGGGCGAGCGTAGTGTGGTGTGATGGGGCGTGGTACGGTGGGCGGGCGTAATGTGGCGTGATGGGGCGTAGCGGGATGGGCGAGCGTAGTATGGAGTGACGGAACGTGGCGAGGGAGGTGGACGTAGTATGGCGTGTTGGGGCGTGGCGGGTCAGGGTGGGGTACGGCGTGGCGGGGTAGTGTGGCGGGGCGGGGCATGGAGGAGTGCGGCGTGGCGGAGTGAGCGGGCATAGTGATGTGATGGAGCGTGGCGGGGAGTGGAGGGTTTGGGCGTGGTGGAGCATGGCGGGGTGCTGCGTGGCATGGTCGAGGCGTGTCGTATGGCGGGGTACGACGAGGCATGGGGTGGGGCGAGGCGGGTCGTGGCGGCGGGAAAGGTCGCGGAAATCCTGGCGATAAGAGTGGTGTAAATAAACGTGGTTGAAGCTCGAGTCCAAAAAAGTTCATTATTTTGTAAGTGGACTGCGGGCAGACCACACCATCTGCAACCCACTCTGCACGATAGATTCGCGGTTTACGTCGTCGCCGGAGTTTCTGTGAATTCACTGCTTTCCAAGTCTTTTCACTAGTACGAAATTCTCAGCTGGTTTGCAGTTCTCCATATTCTCATACAGAAATCATACCATGCATATCATATAGGCATTTCTCCTCAAATATTATTCATATAAACGTTTTATAGCAAAAAACCAATATGTGCAAACACAAAAATTAACATATATTTTATCTCTTTTTATTCAATTGACTTAGCAATTTGATTTATTTGAAACACTGTTCGTCATATACTAGATAAATACTAGATAAATAAACTTTTTAGTATTGTGACAGTTACCAGTTGACTACCCGAACTACTCTAACCGTGGAAATAATAACTTTTTCTCAATAAATACCTAAGTTATTATGACAATTTCCTCTACTTACATTTCACACATTGCCTCAAATTTACTGAGATATTCCACTGTTCAGAAAAACTTTTAACATACAATATCCAATCCACTACTCATGGATCTGAGAACCTTTCTGTAGCAGACTACTCAAGTTCTCAATACTTCTGTTTGTCACTTTTAGTGATCTACCAAATGTTTCACATTGCTACTCAGGGATTAGATGACTTGTTATTCTACCCTCTCAATCACAAAACATAAAATGAAAACAAGTATAAATAAACGCAGACATTATAATACAGTTCATTTTGAGTTATAGCCCTCAAAGTCAAATATTCCATTTCCTGAGTAGGGAAGAGCTCTACCCTCATCATCGTTTACAATCTAATGCGATGGTTAATCCTCGATGTTATTGCTGCAATAACCAGTTACTAGAGAGGCATGTCGTAAATAAGCGTACATCTCTTAAGTTCCTCTTTTTCTCATATTTTCGTTTTTATTGCATGTGCAAGCTACTACATATTTCGCTTCTATGAGAGATGTGAAAATGGCAGAGGGTGAAATAAAGTTAGACACACGAAGACACCAGTGAGTGACTCGTTATATGAACGTTGTTTAAGAGCAAATCAACGGGAGGGATTTGTTTCAGCAGCAAGAAGTGCAACGTATGGGCGCAATCGTGCAGTGAGAGCTAGGTGCGCGATCCCTCGGCCAGGAGACTGCAACAGCGGGCCGCACGTCCGCCTGACACCTGACGAGTAGAGGGGGTGGCGTTTGTGAACAGTTGCGAACTCTTCGGGCGAAAACAAACTCTTTGAACGTGACACAAAAATTTGAAATTGGGTTATTGAATTTTCAGAACACGCATCGATCCTGACATTCCTTAACTAGTTGGTGACCAAGAATCAAAGTTGGTAACTTTAACGTTGTCTTCTCTTATCCACAAACTTCACAGTAAAGAGAACTTGCATCCTGATGGACAAGCGTTTAATTGCAAATGAATTCTATTGATTGAAAAAACCATGCGACATTTTAAAATAAAATTCCTTTACAAGACACCAAGAATGATGAACAAGAACACCAAAATACTGCAAGAATAATAACGGTCAGATGTGGGAAGAGAAATCTGAAGATAAATTAAGATTAACTTCAGGCTCCTCTTCACCATGTTTGATCTTATTTACTTCTTCGTGTGAAACGAAGATAATTCACAAGTTTGGAGTTAATAAGATAATAATTAAACCTCTCAAATGTTCTCATATGATTCCGAATCTTCTCCTACTTATCCTTTAGTACCTCGTAAACAGACAAATGTCGTCTTCTTTTGTTTGTTTCTTCACGACAAAGAAGCCATCGTTTGATTGATAAAGATGCAGATGAACAGAAAGAATGCGGAAGAGAAATAAACTAAGCTATCATTATTGTCATTGATAGCATTAATCATTGAGAGGTTTGTTCTCAGACTATATTTATATCCTTATATTAACTTGGATAAAGTAGTTCTGATAACAAATTTCCCAACGGTCCACACGAATCAGAACACATGTATTAATAATCCACAAATCAAAGGAGAATACATAAATTATGTAATCTCGAAGGTGTATGAATTGTGTAATCTCAAGAGAAAATCATATTGCAAAACCCTAATAGTATGTTTATTCATACTTATTGTTTAAATTCAACATTTGTTTTAAAAAAGGGGTACCAGAGTGTTTTCCTCTGACAACCTATCTTAGAGAACAATAGAAATAGTTTCTACGCAACACAACACTATTGGAAACTCTCTGTATTTAATATTAAAACATAAAAGGTAAATCATTAACAAAAATTGAGAAAAATACAATAGAAAGTGTAATTTTTGCGAATTTACGTGTAATAACTTCTGTAGTTTTCTGTAAATCGCACTACTTTTTTAAAATCAGTACTTGGGGTAATTGTACAATGGTATGTTTTAAAATACTATTGATTTTTTAAAAAAAGTCAGTTAATAATGTATAACAGTGTGCTAGGAAAAAAATCAGATAAAAATGTTGCCTTCTGAAAATAATTTTTTAAAACTTATATACCACAGTTCGTCATCTTGACACCAGCGCCCCGTCTTCCTGTCGTTTCCTCATTCCCCACCAGCAAAAAAAGCAAACAGGTGCGATATTTCGCGTGTGGTCGCAAGAGGCCGCACACGTCATAGGTAGATTGCCACCGTCGCCGACGCCCCTCCCAACACTCAGCATCCCCCCACTCTGTCGGCCTCTCCTCCTCCTTCGCTTCCGCCCCCCTTCGTCCCCACAGCCTCCTCGACCGCACCTCGCGCGTTGCTATCTCCACGGCGCGCCGCCGCCGCCGCCGCCGCTGCTCGGGCGCTGTGTGCGGTGCGGGCGTGTCGCCCCGGGCGCCCGCCGCGTGCGCGTGTGTGTGCACATCCACACGCGCGCGCATGCGTTCAGGTACCCACACACACTCACACACACATTGTCAGAGGGGCACCGAGCAGTGCCGTGGGCCGCTCAGTACATTGTCCTCGTCGGGTGGGAGGAGGTGGGGCGGCCCCCCTGCATTCCACCGCCTCGCGGGCGGGCAGGCGGGCGAACGGGGCGGGCGACGCCACTCGTAGCCAACAAGAAAGGCAAGAAGCACACCTCTCCTGCGCCGCTCTTTTCTCTTCCTTCTACCTCTCCTTCCTCCTCGCCCTCGCTGCGTCCTCTTCCCGCCCGTGGCCCGCGACTGTGCGTCGCAGCCCCGCGTGCTTTTTGTGCCCCCCTTCCCGATTGCGCGCCCCCCGGGGCCCCGCGTTTTAGCATAAGGCAACGCCCCAAAATGATGGCGCCCTTCTGGAGGTCGGGTTCGCCACCGCGGTAGAGGCGTGGCATGTGAGCTTGTATTGTCAACCGGTGTGCGTCAAGGACCCTTTCACTGGGATCCACTTTCGATAGCGCGAGCGGGTTGAATGTCTCAGAAACTTTCGTGCAAATCTGCTGTTTAAAAAAATCGTTATTTACATGTATTATACTTAAAGGTGCTTTGGCATTCTAAAGAGCAAATAAAGTTTACTTATTCAATTTTCATGGGTTTTCGATTGAGATATTCCAAATACGTTTTCAGGTATTTTTCAACTTCAGAATTTCAAATCCCCAAAATAGTTTTGAAATTATGATTTCCTCACAGCACCCTCACGTTTATTACGTACTACCTTTCATTAATTGGTTTTGTTAATATTCACGGCATGAACTCGTATATGATGTGAGTTCCTCTGTAACTGTGTACAACATTTCTGGCATTACGTAATGAAGTCAATTTCATGTGAGATGATATAATTGACTTAGCAAGAGTCACCGTCAGAGAAAAAAATCTACAACAACAAACCACAAGGCTATAAAAATATTCTATACTAGCGGTAACCCGTCATGATGCAACGAAATCAAACTTCCATATTAATAATAATGCATTATAATGGAAAGTAGAACCCATTTTAATTTCTTTAACACTAAATATAAGTTTTTTCAATTACTAACGTCCCTTTATTATCAATAATAGGTTCTAAGTGCCGTTCTCTAGGGGTCGCGAAGCAGTTTTAGAGACGTTGAAATATCCCTGGCGGACATCGCGGTCAGGAATATTTAATCTTTCTACCTCCGCAGATCTCGAGTTCCGAAGTGTGCGATTGCGCAGTGGGCCCGCGGCCGGCAACTTCCTGCACAAACGTGCAAGTGTGTTTGTGGCCCCTGCAGTCACTCAAAATTGCGAAATATAATTGCGCGCCGCATTGTACTGCCAGATGTGGTTCAAATGACACTTGAACATTTGACATCACACCTTTTTTAGATGCCCGGTCAGTTTTTAATTTTCGCTGTTTATGAAGACTTACTGAACGAAAATTCTTTTGGCAGCATATCTTGAAACTATAAAAAATGATACGAAGAAAATATTTATATTTTGCTTCAATTGCTCAAACTTAACGATGTACTTGGGGGACGCAGAAGATCCTGCAACAGGTTTAATTTTCAATTTATTCTTAGTAAGTTAACCATTTTCAAGCATTTTGTTTTACAATATTAAACAATAGTATTGTGATATACGGATTATAATTTTTATCATATTTGCGATGATAAAATAATTTTTTTTTGTCTTACTTTAAGAACTTAAGGTCTTCATTTTATTCCCGATTTATTCACGCACACATACAAGAAACAGGTCGGTTATGGAGGGAATGTCCTTCCGAACATATCACAGAATACACAAAATACAACTCATCCGTCAATTTGAAACCAAATTCTACGAATATTATTGGAAATTTTGCAAATAGATTATTGATATTAATTTTCAAACAGTTCTTTTTAGTTATCTACTTAGTACAACAATATTTCAAGAAAAATTCGCTCAAGTGTATAACGTAAATATCAATTAATAGCGCAAATTATTTTTAACTAAGAATAAAGTGAAATGATACGTCAGGATTATAATAATAACAAACATAATAACAATAAACAAAGTACATTTTATCTCAAGTAAAAGGATACTTAAAAAAAAAACAAGTGTGAGCAATACCTATATAAGACCAAATATTCAGAGAAAGTAATTAGTTGGAAATAAATGCGTCATTGGAGTGTATATCACGATATCTGATATTTCACGTTTCTTAGAAAATATTATGTATAACTACTGTTTACAGGAAACGAGTTGCATGCCATTGGCATTTGATATCCTAGAATCTTCTTGGAATATGCAGAGCTACTCCTTCGACTTCATAAAAGCTAATAATATCGATTTGTTCTGCATGCCTGTTCCCATTTTTCACACTCAAATACAGAAAACTGTTCACCTTTAGTTATGCCAACTTACCAAAATCTCCAACTTGGAAATACTCCCAATGACCATTTTATGACACACCAGTGACAAATGATTCAAAACTATTAGTCTACTATGAACCTGTATACGTTTAGCCATCATCCACAAATGCGTAGCAATCTCCATACGGCCGCACACCTCTCTTGCTTAGAGGAAAAGTTGCAAGAAAATTGATATTATTAATAAAAAATTAAAGAGATATTACGAGAATCAACCTTTCACAACATATGATTCCTTTTCATAATATAAAAGATAGCGATACATATATTCATCATAAACTAAACGACGTGTTCAAAGGAAGATATACGTCCCAACTGCAATTGAATGCAAACGAAAAGTACTACTCCTTTCGCTGCGACGCTGTGACCTCAAGTTATTCTCCAGCTACCCACTTTATGGCATCCCACTAACACATGTCTCAAAGCATCTCCTAACAGTGAACGCGTATACGAGCGGCCATCATCCTCCACCGCGGAGCAATCTCCACGGGGCCGGTCGGCCGGCAGGCGGCGTCTCACGAAGCGCGATTGCTTCCCGTGCGGCTGGCGCGGCGGGGACCGTTGGCGCGACCTGGCCCGCTCGCCTCTCCCCGCTCGGCGCGGGGGGCGGGGCGGGGCGGAGCGGGGCGGGGCGACCGCGCGCGTCCAGGAAGCGGTGGACGCGCGCAAGATACACGCATCCTCCGGCATCCTGCGCGCGAGTGACCGACCATCCTCCGGTCCACCGCTCCGCTCCGCGCCCGCCGGAAGGAGCGACGGCGGCGGTGGCGGAGGCGGAGGCGGTCGCCTAGCGGTTTCGCGCGCCCCGACGCCGCGCCGCGCCGCGCCGCCCCTCAAAAACGCGACTCTCCGTTGGCCGCCGCTTCCTGCCGGCAGCGCCCGGTTTGACCTGAGATGAGAGTCTGCAATCTGACGCGTTGTACTCAGATACGAGGAGAAGGTACCGCAGTCTCCCTCTTAAAAGGACTCATCGGGGACGGAGAAGTACGAAAAAGTTCGATTATAGTTTTTAACGCCATTCGACCCAAAAAAATTATGAGTCTCTCATTTGTGTTATCACCTGTGTTTCGTTCAATACTTTTTTGTAATATGATTTCCTTATCAATAAAAATCGTGTAGAAATGAAATATCATTTCATGGAAAAGTGAACTCTTTTCCTTCTTTAGCTACAACTCTTTGTATCGATTGTTCGTGGCGACTGTTAATCCTTAACAAAATCCGGCCCAAAAGGGTGGTTTTTCATTTTGGTTGTGCTCAGTCGATTTATTATTTTAGTATTACGAAAACACGAATGAAATATACTACAGAAACTCCGCGAACTATTGTGTGTAGAAAAATAGAAAAACATTAGTAGGCATTTAGTTAATGGAAGGGGTGAAATAATTCAACAGAATATTTCGATGTTAATTTTAATGTGAATGGTAATATCTTTGGCCGTGGTATAACAGTCACCTCCTCCCAGCTGTGTAGCTAAGAAGCACGTAATGTCTTCATAACATGTAGCGGACTCGGACTTAAAACGAATTTCATAGTCGTCAGAGAGGATTTTCAATTCTGCTTTAATAATTGTAATTTTGAAGTACTGATTTCATGACATAATTTAGAAATGTGCTCTAAAATTGTTTTATCTTATTCGCGATATAAAACACCAAAACTAAACTATTCTACTCAACGAAAGCATTAAGTTCGAATTAACTGCAATTACTGTCAAATGATTAATGACGCATTTCACCCTACGCGGACTCAGACATGAGAGAATGTCTTCAGCAAAAGCCAGATGGTACTTCCGTGTCTGATAAAATACTTGGAATAACCGAAAAGCAAGTTGGTACCGTTTGCTAAAAAGAGATAGCGGTAAACCCAATAATATGACAGTATACGCTTTTAGCAGCAAAAGCCATTGGGTTCGGAAGTCAGATGAGACGAAGGCTGGGGCATTCCAAAACATCTCCACGATTCGTTCATTCGTTTCAAGTAATCAGCGTTGAGGAACGAATCTTTCAATTTAGTGAAGTCAACATAAAAATTTGAATGTCAGAACGGTGATCGTTTTAATTTCATGCACTTTACCTAACAGTTGCTGTTGAATTCATGCAGTTCAAATTCCCAGCGACTTTATTGTAAGCAATACAAATACCAAAAAATAGTTTTAAAAACAGAAAAAGTACTAAGTTTACTTTTTGAGGTCAAGCCCAACTGAGTCAAAACAACAGTTAAATATATTCATTCATTATTATTTTATTTCTCACAATTTTATAGATATTAGGCACTAGTTTGATCTGAGTTCGACATCTGACAGTAATATCTGTGATTTTAGTATCTGAAACCGTTATAACTTTAAAAGTAACCACCAAGTAACTTGATTTAGAAAAATAGAGGCCAGACGATAAAAGTATTTCGGTTAGGAAAAATCAATTTCTGATTAAATCAATTATTAAATGAAACGCTGGTAAGATCATATCTGTTACCAAGAAACGTCTTTATACCATAGTAGTGTGCTAAGAAAAAAGAACTTGGGATAAAAACCAAATGACATACGTTCAGAATTGCACTGTGTTATCAAACAGAACAAAACATTTACGTAGATTTAACCAGCGCGGCGGTACGAAAGAGCACAGCAGTAGGAAAACAGCCACATAAATGCTCGTTCACGAAATAAAACGCGCAAACGCAAGACGCCTAATGATTGGTTTTGCGCAGGAATTAATTGGATTCCTCCATCTGTAACTTCTGGTCAGGTGTCCGCGCCGCGCGCAGAACAAAGGCCTGCCGTGTTTTGCGGGCGTTTTCGGAAGGCCGCGCCGCGCCGCGCCGCGCGCATTGGCCGCCGAGCACTCTGCGCGCGGTCGCACTGCGCATCGCGGACGAAGCGCGCGCCAAAAAATTTACGACGCGCTCTTGTTTCCCCAAAGTGGCTGGCCATTGTTTCGCTATCACTTCGACCGTGCACGCCGTCAGATGTCGACAGACGTCTGTTTTCGTTTTTTTTTTTTTTTTTTTTTAGTTGGATGGAGATTTAAGAAGAAGCTGAACTAAGAGACGGTAGCCGTAGTTTTTGGAGGAATCTGAAAAATTCCCATGTTGGGAGTTTTTATCTTTGTGAAGTCGGATAATCAAAAGAGACATTTACTGGTAATTCCATTTGTTATAACACCTTTCGAGGCTCCCTATCTGCGTTAGGAGCATATAACACTGTAGGAAGATCTGTTGCGGACAACTGGGATCTCCAATACCGCAGCTTTCAGCTTCCGCTCGGTGAATTGTTTTTTTTTTTTTTTTTTTTTTTTATGAAACGTTTCTCATAGAAGAAACAAGGCATCATAGGTTGAGTGCCGTCTTCAGGGAAAAGTCCCGCACCTTTCGCACTGGAAGCTACAAGCAGGGACAAATTTAGTGCAAAGGACACTTCGTTGACTTCATATATTCCGAAAAGACACGCTTTAGCATAATATCAGATGAAGCAGCTTGTTTTACGTAATAGACAGTCAAAATCAATAGTTTTAAAAAGACTTGAATATGTTTGAAGTACACAGTGTAATGCCATGTTAACATGAGCGCCGAAAATGAACTTGTGAATTGTTCAAAGAGAAAAATTCCGTAACGCGCTAATGTGACAGCATTCGGTAGGCGTTAACAACTGAAAGTCAATATATTTCTTTAAACAACATACCGAGCGGCGCGATTCATGGTCTAAGCACGTGCATGTTCAACGACTCGAATACTCACACAATTGATCTTAGGTCACGGATGTATGGCCTACACTAAGTATGGCAATGGTAACACTACCTAGGCCTTGGCTAGTTGTACTGCAATCCCGAGCAAAAGCATAATTACAATAACACTATGCGCTAACAATTACAATAGCTTTATGGCGTAGAACTTAGTCGTGTTCTATTATTCCCTACATGGAGTTCGTTTGCAGACATGGGAGAACAGTCCCGAGACATTTTTAAGCGTAAGATGCTCGTACAAAGGCGTCCTGTTAAACGCTGTTCCATTGTGTGAGTACCTTGTATTTATTTAATATGTGTGTCTGCATTTGCAGCTACAGCAGCCTCGTCGCATGTTTTGCCTCGAGAAGGAAAGAGAAATGACTGAAGTCGGATCGTTGGATAAGTGGATAAGTTGGGTTGTGTGTGGTTACTAGAGACAAGAGAAAGAGAAATATGCTTAATGCAGGAGAATAGGTAATGTATATTCACTATTCCGCCATTCATATTTAACGGTATTCTTCTTTTAGTAGTCTTATTATAGAATAATTGCTCAGAATACCAAAATTGTATAACAACTCGAAACATAACTCCCAAATTCACAATTCGTAGGATAAAATTGCAAAGTTTTTCTCCTACAAGACCTAAGAAGAACTCATGACTGTTTGGCTTTGTACAAAATGAATACGTACGTTCGATTATTTATTCTAACGGGTTACACATGTACAGGTTACACACACACACACTCATATATATATATATATATATATATATATATATATATATATATATATATATATAATATTCATATGTAATGTTCAGATGTTCAGTTTTGTATTAAGAGATAATATTTTCTTTAATAGTTGGAATTTTATTATTTAAAACTTGAATCTACGATGCACGTGAAAAACAGACGTAAAGTCATAACACATTTGTGGGCGGTATATTCATTTAAGCACCTGTTGAGTAACATCCGCTCTCTGTGTGGTCGTATGAGAAGATTTCATATTACATTCTTGAATGATGAAGATAGCTCTCGTCCAACATGATTGGTGAGGATTTCCAGAAATATGCGAAATTATTTCTGAAGGACGTCCGTTTTTATGAAAGATTTATGAAGATTTAAAGTTACTTCGAATGATTATTTACATATGGAGGGATTCAATTTGGAGGCAAAAGATAAACTCAGGTATGTAGTAACAAATAATAAAAAAAGATAATAGAATGTCTTATTTGAATGCTTCGTACATCACGGGAGTTTTCACAATGAAGTGCGCACAACGTGATGGAAGCAGCAGGCGAGTGGGCGGCAGCGGCGAGTGGCGGGTGGCGGGGCGGCTGTAAGCACGCGTCGGGGGCAGCGGCGGCGGCGGCGGCTCCGCTGCAAGGTCATCCCCCGATCGGCTCCTCTCCGGCGCGAGTAGAGAAGCCTTCTTCCACTCCTGTTCCTTCCTTCCTCTCCGGAGGCTGCAGCCGCCGCCGCCGCGACGGGGGCGGGGCGAGGGCGGGAGGAGCTTGGCGGCGGGCGCGCCGCGTTGCCACGTCGCCCGCGTGCATTCCTTCGCAGCCACCGGCGCCCCGCGCCGCCCCGCCCCGCCCCGCCCCGCCCTGCCCCGCGCATGTTACGCGCGTCGTCCGCCCGCCCGCCGCCGCCCGCCCGCCGCCGCCCGCGCCGCCGCCCGCGCCGCCTGCGCCGCCGCCCGCGCACCCTGTCCGCGAGACGCCTCCGCAGTGGCCAGACGCGAAGGCGCAGCCGCGGCGGGTGTAACTTGGCACTTGCCCCACGTCTCTCCTGCCCACGGGTTTTGGTCATAATTCAGGTCTTGAGAAGTAACGCCTTATCAAAGTTCTAATTTTTACATAAATAACTCGAAATAATTTACTACACCTACATTTTATAGAGCTCCGCCCTCCATGAAACAGTTGTTCTTGACCTTACGTATGAGTGTATATGTCCGCGCGTTTGCGTGCACACGGGTTTTTCTTCTACTCGAAAAAAAAATTCAGATATTACTATATTTTGCTGGTATGGATGTCCAGGAGTTATTTCAATTACAACATGTCAAATGAAGTGCTTCTGTAGCCATTACTACAATATTTCGCTTTCAATAAGCAATTCTGGCCGTTGAAGGTGTTAAAACGTCCAAGTACGGCCAGTTAATTTAATTTTCGTGAAACTTCAATATATTATAGTAATACTCTATTGAAACTGTTGATTTCAACAACAATTGTTCAAATCAAAATCGCAGATATAACTACTCTCCTTAATCACGTTACGGCATCAAAAAAGCTGCGCGGTGACTTGTCTCGCAGCTGCGAGTTCAGTTGTATTGCCAATCCGTCGCAGGTGATTCTGCTCGAATGTGTTGACCACCACCCGCACCGCCGCCACCACGACCGTTCGTGCGCACTGTGCACCGCCTCTGCCTCTGCAGCAGGAAGGCCTCGAACCAACCAGGACGGGTGCGGTGTACGTTACCTGGCCTCCGACCATCTTCTAAAAATGTTTCAATCACTTTTAATTAGATACGTCTTTTTATTTATCACAAAAAGATAGTAATGTTGTGCATGACGTACGAGGGAGAGGTTTAATCTGAACACGTTTTCTTTAGCTTTAGAATCCTTACTCCACATTTTACTATTTATATGTAGTTGAATGATGAATGAAAGTACCAACAAAACATGGTGGGATACATTTAAAAACTATAAATTTTCTCTGGCGTGTAAGATAAAAATAATTTACACCAGCAAACGAACTACAGTTCTGATTTGATTGTATTGTTTACAACCCAGATCCTCAGACCTACTTCTGTTACTACTATCAAAACGAGAACTGCGCAAAGCAAAGAGAGAAGCAGCTGGAGCAAAAGCAGGGTCAACAAAACGCGCATAATGGAGCTACGTTGATGCCCAGAAGCAAAACAAGAGCCATCTCAGCGTCTGCTCAATGGATCAGGATAAACTGGGAGAAAAAACCTGATTGAAATGGGAGGATTCTTCTAATGTTGGTTGAAAATGGTAAATGATTTCTCAAATAAAATAGTGCTAGTTTTGAGTAAAGGCGATTATGGACCGATTTCACCAAATTCTTTTAAGTATTCGTGATTGTTTAAATACATGCAATCACGAATTGCAAATGAAACAGCGATTATCTGTCGATCTGTTTGCTATGGAATGTTCTCCTATATTATTTCAGTAGTATAAATATCTTTGCGGTTCTCACACGCAACCAATCTTTATAAACGAGGTCTCTACAGAAAGAAAATTTCACGGAGCCGTGACGAATTGCACTTTGACTTTAAAAATATGAACAATTTGTTTTAACAAAATGCATCTAAATATTAATGTCAAATGCAACCCGAAACACGTTCAGCATTTTTGAATCTATATTGTTAAACAACTCCTAAAGAAAGCGTTCTAGGGCGTTAAAAGTAAAATTTTGACGCCAGAGGCCTTAAAAAAAAGTTTTCTCATACCATTATCTACAGGATGTGATCTTTTTGAACACCTTATTACATTATTGCTGATTCGACGCTTCTCGATTCTACCCCCGCTGTTTAGAGCCTGTAGAACATGCAACCTGAATATTCTACGCGCTTGAATTACACGGCTGTACCTCTCTGCTTGGTAATAACATGAAATAAAAATAGTATTGATGAGGTTGTATTTCATTGTTATCAATTACAAAGAGACATATAAAACAAGTGACGGAGTATAAAACGGTCTTGAAGAAAAAGATATATTACACGGTTAATACGGAAATGGAGAAATAGGAAAGATGGTGGGGTTTACCACGCGCGAGTTCTTGCACGGTTACGCTAGTATAAACTATTAGTTATAAGCATTTTCAGGCTAACATCGAAGAGTTGAATATTTCGCGGTGCATGTTTCATTCATATTTTCTGCAATAGCAGAATTGCACACCATTCTCTACAAGGCGATTACAGTCGATATATTTTATCTTCCATGATCCTCTCAACTGTTGACTTGCTGAAGCAACATTCTGCAATATAGTCAACAAGTAAATAATTTTGTTACAAATGAAGGAAGAATATAATATTTGTAAATATAAAAATATCAATATTATCTTTAAAACAAAAGTGACATTTGAATTTCCAAGAAGTAAAGTAAATATTTTATTTCGAGAAATCCTACTCTCCATTGTAGTGATATGTAAGTTTGCATCGAAAAAAATTATTCTACTTGAATTACTCATTTGAGTATAAAACTGAAATTAAACCTTCTTCTCGACATTTTTCCAAGTATAGAATTAATTAGTGCGTTTAGATAAGCTCAAATGCCTGCAACATTTTCATCAAAACAATAATTTTCTGCAAGAAGTGTTTCCTGATCACCCAAAATCAGATTTTTCTCAAGATCGTTGTCATCCAACATGAAGCAGTTAAGTGTCTCCAACATTTTATCACGATAAAACCACAACACTAAACGAGAAAAGCAAATAACCGCGAATATTTTTCCTTAAACGGCAATTCTCGAGCATATAAATTCCCGTTAACTTTCGGCAATCGCATTTAACTTACATAAGAAACTCGTTAGCTTCTTGCACTCGATTAATTCAAAGATATACGACCAAATCGAAGATGATAAAAATGTCCATAAGACTGACCCTCTTCTATTAGTTTTATCTTCGTCATTCCAGCAGATGCTGAAATATTTAAAAGCAAATTTAACATCTTCCACAAGATCACCACAGCAATATCTTCTTTTTAAAAAAAATGTTTGTTTAATACATGACTGAAAACGAGGGTAGTTCCAATTAAGAATAAACTACAATTTTCACGAAGGTTGTTTCTTTCGCAAAAGTAATATTACCATGTTCTGATGTCAGTACTTTTCAACACCATCAAACAAACATTTTCTTGAGAGCGTAGGCTTCAGTAGGAGTCAGTAATTACTTGGGCTGTCCGGAAGACGCCGCGTCCTAGGCATCGGTGAAAAGTGTAAACATTTTCTTCGCATGAAAAATTTTCAGGTACACAATTAGCAATATCAGTCAATCGCTGCAGTATCTCCGGCAACTGACTTCGCGTCAGAGAGCCTGCTTCGCGCTTTGTTTCGTGGTTCTCCGGCGCAGGAGGGCGTGGCAATGAAGAGCGACGGACGAGGTGAAGAGCGGTGTGCAGACCAGTCTTGGCAAACCAGGACGTTTGGAAGAAAGATATCTGAATTGGCACCTTAACTCGGCCTTACCTACGAGTTCAAAATATATCGTTTGTTTCCACCAGATACAGAAATGAAGTATAGTTCAGTGTTTATTTGAACGGGAAAGTTCGTTTTCTTTTCAATGTAAGGAAGGGAAATGATATAATTCCAAAGTCTCTGTCATTTAATTTGATTGTAACACGACTACAAATTTAATTGAACCGATAATTATGGAAAGTCTAATAAAAGTTAATTAACCTGTAATGTTACCTTGTGTGTAAATTACCTGTAAATGTTCCCTTTAGGTATGAAACTTGTGTAGTAGTGCCCTGATAACTCCAGCTCCAATAACTCGAGTTTTGTTACATCTTTTATTTTATTATTTCCCTTCCCTTTCATGTTAACTCAAATTTATAAGTCAAATATTACAAAAGGCTCTCGATTATTCGAGATGTTACAATTTTTTTCTCGAGCAGTTTATCTGTTTGCTATTTCTTTACTTTTTACTGAAGACTGAAATATAGGACAAGAGTGTCTACGTGACTGTTGCTGGATTTGTGCAGTGTTACATTTCTCTAAAAACTATTTCTAATTTCCCTTTTCACCAGACTTAGAGAATATGATTAAATATGATTAAAAGAATGGGAATCAAATTCTTACGTGTCTCTTCCTGCACTTCTCCCAGTAGCGGCTCGAGGATATTTTTCTGCAGAAGCTTAACCATTTGAAAAACTCTAAACATTCGTAGAGAGTAAAGGAAACATCTCATAGTATTCATTTGTAGTGGAGCTCCATCTCCCGAAGCTTGGCACATTCCAACTTGTAAATCAATTTGCAGTTAAAGTCAAACATTTTTCTCGCCATATTATTCTCAATGGATAACATTCCTAATGCTGATAGTCTGTCATCCAACATAGAATATCTTAAAAATATTTTATGAAGAATATGGGGACGGATGCCTTGAGTTTGGGTTATGGTAGAACAAAAAAAATTCTACATTCTTTTTCTTTATATTTGGTTGTCAATGTTTCCGCCCTTTATTGGGCCTTCATCATGGCTGGAATATTTTTACAGTAAGTTAATACAGGTTGTTGTTTACTCTCATGTAAAATACATAACCTTTATCTAAACTATCTAACATACACGTCTATAATTATTAGTACATAATTAATTATTATATCTTCCACTTTATTATGTTTGCCTAAAATGTCATATTTCATCTGTTTTTACCCTCATCTTCTTTACAGAAACGCATGTTGAACTTTCTGCACCAGTTCTGTGCACAGATCACATCTCTTGTGACTAGTCATACAAACATAACATATCACTTTTTCTATAAACTATTTACTAACACATCAATATTGTAATTTATCAGTTACGTGGTTACATTATTATGTATTTTGCAATTAATGCCATTATTTTATTATTTTTCATATTTTTTATAAAAATATATTTACCACTGTAGGTTACAATAGTTTTCAAATACATTGAAGGAAGTGACTTGCTTCAGCCTCCGGAATCTTTTGCGTTCCTTCTGTGTTGTAAATTTAGGTATTACAAGAGCTGCAGTCTTATTATAGAATAATGAAAATTCTTAAATTCCTGCTAATACAGTATTGTCAAAATAAAATCGAGTTTTGAAACAAGATTCGAATGCAAACCGAGAGCAAATAAAAATTATATATCCAATAAACAGGTTAAGAAACTTTAATTTTCAATATAGGAAAAAGAAGTGAAACAAACACATCCCAATTAATAAAAAAGCAATCATAAATGTTTTTGTATTATGAATAGAGGCGGCAACGAACATTTTTGAAGAATTGGGGAACTTATTTGAAAAGAGCTGAAAATTCATATTTCGTTTATTGTTTGATACGTTTGATATGTTTTATATTAACACAATTCATTTTATACCATTGTCATCTTAGTGAAGTGTTGACAATATAGTCTCAAGATTCTTCGGACCAGTTTAAATAGGAATTCATTAAATATTAGCACCCTTCTGCACAGTTTCTTTTTACTGAAATTCATTTTAATAAAAAAATAAACAAATTTAACTCTCCATGCTGAGCTTGGTGATCTATTTCAGATACTTTTCAATCATGTAGTTTGGGGCCGACTTACCTTCAAGGTTTACCATGCAGTTGCGCAATAGTTTTCATTTCTTTGAAACACGAATAGTAGTATCCTATGTACTGCAAATCCCTTCATGGAATCCTTGCTTATGTGATCGAATCTGGTTCTAGGTGTGTGAGAGATTTGCGGAATAATGGATCCGCTTCCAAAATAAAATATTTCTTGTACAAATGTATTAATCATTGTCTTCAAAATAGTAATGAGTGGAAAAATTAATTCATTTCTGGTGTGATTTACTGAACTTCAAAGGTTCTTTCTACTTCTTTTAAATCCTTTATGGATTTTAATCACAACGCTATGCAGGATCGCGAAAGGCACAAGCTTGTGAACATCGCACATGCTTCTGTGCATACTTTATATCTCTTCCATTTATGACTTAAGTGCTCCTCGCTTTCTCGCATGCATATGCACGACCAGGTCGATGAAGGAACAGGTGTGCATATGGCGAGATACATGGCAAGTCAAAAGATTGAAAGGCGCATTGCAAAAAAGTTAAGAGAAAAATTTGAACTATGATTTTCGCTCTTTAAATCACATTGTTCTCAGACGTGATGGTCACGAAAATTATTTTTTTAAATCACTTGAATTTCTTATTAATTCAAAACTCCTAGGTAACTCTACTTGTAACTAGTAGAATGTGGAGATTTCAATAGCATCTTCTAATATTTATACTTTCTGTAATAGTTTCATATTCAATTTATTTTAAGGAGTAAAACTTATCAATATCATATAACCTAACGAAAGCGAATAGACGAAAAATTTTCTAAAAACGTTGGCCTAACTAATAAATCCAGGAATTCTTGTAGGTTTTCTTGCCTTAATGTAAATGGCCTTTACAGTTATCCCGAAAAACGATGAGTAGATGTGAACAGTTACTCCCATCAAATTGTGCTTTAGAATACGAAAACGCAGTACCGCAATAGTTGAAACAGGACTTTGTAAGGGGTCTTCAGAAACAAACTAGTAAACTGTTCCGAATTCTTGCAAATATTTTCGAGTAATCCATACATCAAAATTACTTATTATCTTATGTCACAATTAAAAATAGTTTGAAGTTGAACCTTACAACCGCAACCAAAAATAAGTGCGATAATCAATTCTCACTCGTCTCATTAGTTTGAGGAATAAAGAAGTAATTTTTTATCGTTTTCCGTCGAAAATGTATATTATTGTACGTAAAAAAAATTAAGACTCGACTGTTGATGCAGGTTATGGGTGCAATTTACCCATATCATTCTAAAGGTACTAAAGTTTCTGAAGTGTTGATTTGCATTAAACCAAGAGTTATTGGGAATAAATTCACTGAATTGTTAAATCCTTATATTCTTTTAATTTAGGAACGTCCACTCTGCAGACGACTATAGAACCTTTTAAACCGCTGTCATTCCAACTATTTCCACTTTAATAAACGTGTCAGTCATCCTAACTTATGATTTAAACAATTCAAACGCTCTGGAACATTGTTTAAAATCATTAAAATAGCCTATAATTTTAGGAAATTTTTAAGCAATACATATGAACATAAAACATTAATTATATATAACTAATAAAATACATGAATTGTCCGTATATTATAAAGTACATCGTATATCTGAAAATTATTAGAAAATAAAGAAAATATTATGATGCAATTCAAAAATGCTATTGGATAATTCAAATTTATTGAATAAAAATGTGTACCCATGATGTTATTAGTCATAAAGTTTCATAGACTTTCAGCAATATTTTGTATTATTATATTATTAACTTTTAAGCCGGGAGAGCTGAGACAGTAGAGGGTATCAACTCAATATTTCGCAGCAAAAGGATGCGTGTTCCAATCTCGGCTGGGATGCTGTGCTAATCCCCAGATTCGAGGAGATCGCAAGTGTGATAAGCTACTGTAGAATACGAGATACATCATAGAGGTCTGGAGAGTATGACTTCCGCTGGAAACGGCTTGAGAGAAAAACTTTATTTGTAAATACATAAAATACCAGATTCCATTTTTCAATACACGTAATCGCCCTGTCGTAAAAGCCTGAAGCTAGTACTGATCATTGCGTTTTCAGCAAGTCGCAAGCGTGCCTCCGCCGTCGCGTCGGCCGCTCGCTCTTCCGCACTGGCTCCGCGCCCCCACCCCCCGCGCACGCACACGCACGCTCACGCGCACGCGCTCACGCCCGCCGTCGTGCGTGCGGTTTTAATGAACGGCCGCGGCGGAGGCTCCACGAATCGCAGATGAGGGCGGCTACCTCTTTAATTTCGTTATTACGGGCCCTCTCATTTTGGCCAACTCCTATCAACGTAATCTCTGGTATTATGGGTAGGCAAAATATCGCCACCTTGCTCGCACACGCGAATAATGGATGACGTTTCCGTGCTTGGATTTACTTGAGGGATCGAGACTCTGAGGCGCGTGACAGATGGATTTATGATCTGAAGACTACATCGTGTAGAACGTCTTTCTTGGGAAATTTATCGGTGCACAGACACGCACCACTTGAAACATCCGGAAGTGCAAATGTGTGGTAACTTTACGAGCGAGTCGTAAAGACAATTGCTAAGCATCAAACCTTAACGCCTGAGTTGTCTGATTGTTGAAAGAAATATATTTTAATGGGCTAGGGAAGTAAGTGAATGAGTGTCATTTTTAATAGTATTTGTGTTTTGTGCAGAAGCGTTTTGATGATTATTTCCTGAAGACTCAAGAGCAAATTCTGCATTGACCATTCACATTTTGGACAAATGTGCATTAAAATACGAATACACATTTCCAATTTAAATTTTTATACATTTATTCGTTTCTAAATCCTTCCACTGGGAATTGCTGTCGATATCTATATATATAAAAGAAAGCCGTGTAAGTTACACTATTTATAACTCAAGAACGGCTGCACCGATTTGGCTGAAATTTGGTGAGCAGGAAGCTTAGAGCCAGGAGACGGACATAGGATACTGTTTATCCCGTTCGACAGCGTTCCTGTGAGAGAACGCACGTTTTTGCACGTTTTCGCGTGAATTCGCATGTTAGAATTGAATTTGCCTTCTTTTACGTGGCGAGACTCAGGCCATGAGGCCTGCTCTTCCGTCTGACCACGCAAATTCAGCTACGCTCCTTTCACCAACCATGGGAGAAAGAAGGTATTACTTGGGCGTCGAAACAGGCGATTTGAATTTAGCTCAGAGGCGTCATTTAGGCTTGAGGATCTTTTACATGCAGTAAATCTACTAACATGGGACAGCCGGCTTTACTTCCCCTCCGAAGGAAGGCGTACGAAGGATTTTTTCGCCCTTAAAAATCCACGGCTTCGATCGGGTTCGAACCCGCAAACTTGGGTATAATAGTCCGATACGCTAACCGTTATACCATCGCCGCCGCATGTTAGCGGTCATTGTTGCCTGTTGTAACCCATTGTTGTAACGCCGCACTGATAACAGAAGGCGATAATGATAGCCGCCTTTCGTTCGCCGTTATATCTATATATAGTCGTGTTAGTTACACTATTTATAACTCAAGAACGGCTGTGCCGATTTGGTGAGCAGGAAGCTTAGAGCCAGGAGACGGACATAGGATACTGTTTATCCCGTTCGACAGCGTTCTTGTGTGAGAACGCACGTTTTTGCACGTACCCAGTGCAACAAGGATAGTACAGTTTCTCACAGTGAGTGCGACGCGAGAAAAAGATGGGACCGGCTGTTAAGGCGGAACAGAGTTCGCCGGGTCAGCTAGTTTATTCGAAATTCCTGAGTGGAGAAGAGGTGGCATTTTCCATTCAAAGACTTTTCAATGTTCTTTGCTTTTCTAATTTATTTCTCTCACATCATCAATTTCTTGTTTTATGACTTCTTTTACATAAGTTTGGTGTCATTCTTAAGGTGACAAAACAATGGGAAACCATTGTCCAGATTCCTGTTTTCTGGTACTACTACACATTGCTAGCACGTAACGTACTCGTATGTAAATTTTCTATCTGAAATGAATTCTCAATTCAAGAGTTCGAGTAGTTTAACATGTAAATACTGTGAAAACACATTTTGGTTTATTAAATGCAAGAGCACCCAGATACACGCAATTAAAATAAAAAAATAAACATTACAGTATATTCAGTTATCTTCGATAATAAGAAAGTGTTATTGTTCCCATTGTGGTGAATGTGTTCGGTGGACGGATTTATTTACAGATAGCTATTCAATGTCGAATGTTTTTGTTGTAACAAATGTTATTTTTCAAACAAAGATATTTGTTAATTCGTCGGTATTCAAAGTCAATTTATTGTTTCGACACTCAGTGATAAAAATGTGAGAAACATTTTGAACTATTGTTAATAATGAACAATACTTATTAGTGACAAATAAATAGAATAATTGTCTTCATCGAAAAATATATTGCCAACAAAAATCTGTACATTCTTCAAGATTGTATAAGAATACAAATAATAAAAGAAGATTATTAAACACAAACGGAGTCACGTTTTCCAAACATCATCATCAGGCATCATCAGCCAATCTAGCCTTCCAGCAAAGTAGTCTAGAAAAGAGCATCCCTTCTTTAGTATTCCTATTTTTCTTTTGCCTTTTGGAAGATACTAATAGGCCCGCTTGTGCAATCTTTCCAAACATGTACAACAACTGTACCGATTTCTCATACATTCCGAATACTTCCATTTTGTCATAACTTTAACCCTTCCTTTCAAATCTTTTTTGTCACCACTAGTCTTTTTCTCTCGAGCAGGATTCCTTGCCGACCTTCTTAATCGTTTCGCTGCCCTTGCGTGCCCTTCGGTCTTCTTGGACCTTTTGCTGCATCGTGTAGAAGGCGCGATGAGGAAGACCTTCGGCGTCCTTGCGAGCGTTCCCATCTCCGTGGGCCTCTTCCATCCGTCAGACCCCCTTCCTTTCGCCGTGAGTCGTGTATTCCATTGATCACTTTCGCGTCGACAAACTCTGCACCGCGGTTGGCTCCAGCAAGGTGCGGGACGTTGAGTGTTTGCTCTTTGTTCAGGTCTATCTACCAGAAAAAAACCTTTTCAAAATACCTTAAAGTTGTTTTAAGAAATAAAGAATACAAACATGATTCTTTTAAAAAGTGGCAACTAATCAGAAGTTGGCGTTGTTGGGAATAATATTATGTTAGTGAGGATGGTGTGGATGAAATGTTTCATATGGTATAATCATTCACCCCCTTTTCAGATCAAATGGGCATGGAATATGAGTCAATTATTGATTTGTTGAACCTGATGAAACATACTATAATCTGTTTACGGGTAAATAATCTGTAAGAGATGCGAGAGTAAGATTTAAATTATATGTAAGTTATAATTGCAACTTAAATTTAAAATTCTTGCTGGAGCCATGGCTTGTCCTTGCAAGGACCGAATTATTTTACATTTAAAGATATAAATGAACAACCAATTCAAATTAATAAATAAAATTAATGCACCAAATTATCAACAAAGGGATTCATGAAATAGTATTTATTAAAAGAATTATTAGCAATATTTCTTGTTAACTTCAGAATCACAAATGAAAATAGTTCATGATGGTGCCCCGTCCTCCGTGTCGTATGGAAACGGTGTTTCAACATGAGTTTATGGCGTGAATCACCTTCTTTAACCCCCGCGTACCCACCAGACCATCATTTCATTCAAAATAATTCGCCTTCATTCCTCCATCCTTCAAAGAGTCGAACGCAAAAACTAACACTTTGATCATGTGCCCTGAATAGTGGATGACAAAATCATAAACCTACCCCCTGGCATATCAGTACAGAAACAACCACACAATTCTAACTGTACTATTTAGTTCCTGCTCGAGTCACTCTCCTTTCAGGTTTCATTATGGATTTATTGTCAAAATAAATAAATAAATTCCTTCTTAATATTTTAGTCGGTTTCTGCGAGGAAGGTGAGATTGAGTATCTGATTTCGAAAGGAAGTTGGACTTGGAGCGGAGATCTCATCAGTTTTGAGAGTTCTGCTTTTACAGGAACCTGACATCTACATAGTTAACTTGCGGCCATTTCCATTTCAATGGCAACTGATAGTAACGAAAGATGTTAATGCCGACGTGAATCAATACCTCGACGTGTAATACACGACAAGCCAATAGAATATGACGCGAAGAAGTTGTGTGGTGACAAACTAGTTAAAGTTTCAAGCATCCTTCACACAACACCAGCATGAACTTTGAAATTTTGTAGTCTCTTCAATTACTGTTTTCATTCACCTAGAACTTAGGGGTACACTCGTAAATAATTTTGCAGAACCAGAACGTATGGTTTTGTATTATACGAGCCCTCACAAACTATCGAAAACCAGTACATCACTTTCCCAAACAAATCAGTGCAACAATCTCTCAAGTAGTAGTAATTGTTTGCTGACGCACTGTCACACCGAGGGTATCGAGAAGTATAAAATTTTTAATATTAAATACGATTTTTCAGGTCTCGGAGGTGACACCGAGTTGTTAGTCGCATTCTCATCCACCATTGGAAGAGTCAACCCTTTCTCCTGATGACCTCCAATATGTTTCCCCAAATCCTTGGTATTTAGGCCTAGGAAAGTGAGTAGGTGGCTCCCTCAACTAGAAGCTACCTGCTCTAAGGTCGTGCAGTGAAAAGAGACTAATCACTCTAAGGTTAGGACGAGTTCCTTCTCAATCTCCCCTAAGTGGAATACCACTAACCATGTCGAGTCAAAACCCAACCGTTTGTCTTTTTACTGCAACCCATTCCCTCTGGTGAAAACAATACGGGTACTCCCAAAAACTTAGAAACCAGGTGGATATTTCCAAGCCTCCACCAATCACTAGAATCGAAGTTGTAGGTCCCCTACGGGTTCCAATTATCAGTACAGGAACGACGCGGCCTTCCGACACTAGTGCACCATTACACTTAGCTCAAATCTATGCCATATTTTTAACTTTTCTTTTCGGCAAATTCCTTGAATTTGTTTTTCGACAAGGACTGGGAAGCTGATGGCTCCGGTGCCGCAACGGGAATCGACCAACTGCATCCCGCGATCAGTTTTCACTCACCCTCCCAGGTAATCCCCTTTCACTTTTCGTTACCTGAGAAGACATAGCCCGATTCCATCCCGATTCGTTCATTCGTTTCGTTCCATTTCGATTCGTTCAACATTTTAGTTAAGTTTGCATTTATAAGAAGAGCATCTAGATGTTCTCACACCAGTCCGGAGAAAACATGGAACGCGGGGGAACATGGCAGGATTTTCGGAATTGTGTATGTTAAGTCAAGGAGGAAAGAAGATGCTCGTTATAGGTGATTTCATTTTTGATTTCCGCAAACGCTCAAACGGTGGTATTCGACATTGGCAGTGCTCTAAAAGAACATGCAAATGTTACTTGAAAATATACATAAATGTATAAATCATAATGGATGAATGAGATTCTAAATAGACCACGGGAAACGCAGAAATCAATCCTTGTAGTAATGAGGAAAACAGAACGGGATGGAGTCGGGCTATGCCTTTTTGGAGAGGTAGGTAAACGGCATAGGAAAAGTTGACCGCGGAATGCAGTTCGTGTCCGCCCTTCCTGGCAGCCTTCCGGTGTATTTCCGACTCAATGTATCCTTCAACTGACTCACACATCCCCTGTTCTAAGCAGACCACGGGAAACGAAGGTCTGCTTAGGTAAATGGCTTGGGAAAAGGTGACCGCGGGATGCAGTCGGAATACGCCCGCCCCCGGGCCCGTGCGTGGCGGTAGTTCACCTCGTCGTCGGCGACCTTCCGCTCCTCCGATCGCCCCCGCACGCTCTCCGCGCCGCGTCGCTTTCTCGGGAGCGAGCTGCAGCCGGATGGGTTTGTAAATTACAATACAATGACAGCCAGACGCCCCGACGCGCGAGGGGGTGGGGGCGGGGGGCGGGGCGAGGGCCGTGGGGGCGGCGTGCACACGGAGAGCGACGAGCAGTTGCTCGCCCACAATGTTAATGCAGACGCGCATACATCTTTTTCTTCGTGCGGAGGAATCCAATTTTCATCTTGGTGTCTTCCCACTGAGTGCTGGCAATTGAGGATTCAAGTTCTCCCGCAGGGTTCGACTCTCGGGGCGCGATGTGCTGGCAATCGAACATTCAAGTTGTGTTTCAGGGTTCCATCTTCAAGTCTATACATATTACATTTATTTTCATTTCAGCGTATTTTATTTATAATTCAATGTGTACGGTATTTTATTCAGACTTCATGCTTTCTGTAGGTGATCCCTATGTCTTTCTGAAATTCGTTCCTATTGGTAATTCCTCTGTGGACGACTATTTTTGTCACGGTCCAAGCCGAAGAGTTGTTTCATCAGGAAATAGACACAATTCCAAAGCTACTAACATGATTAATTTGATCATTATATACTTTTCGTACGGTAACATGACGCTAAGAATATTAATTTGATCATCACCAGTTAATTTCCCTGTAAATACACTAGAACATTCCAATTTTTGAACCAATTAATTTTTCTTAGAAATAAAAGAATCATAAATATTTTTCTATTTTAACAGACACACTGTCCTATTGAAGCGCACAAAATCATCACGCACTGGCCATAACAAATTCACGTAGAAACCTCCGGGTGAGCAAAAGTTGAGAGCCGTTCTTCTTTCGTGACTCACCGTCGCGCCGCCATCTGGTTCTCAATCTCCGCCGGCCGTCGCAGCGGGGCAGGGCGTTCGCGGTGGAAGGGGCGCGTGAGAAGGCTCGCGGTTCGAGCCTTGGTGGGGCGGCAGCTGCGAGCCCTGCCAGGTGCTCGGTGGCGCGTGCAGCCTGCCGTCACGCCTCATAGATGAATGACCGCCGCACCATACGCCTCCGCGTAGCCCCTGAGCAGCGCGGGCGTGTTTTTTATTTTATTTTTTTAAAAAAAATTACGAATAGCAAAAACATGCGGATAAATGGAACACGTATGGAAGCATATTTAATTAATTCGTGAGCGTACAGGCGTGTTTAATTAAGTAGAAATACTTCAGTCGCGCCTACGCGAAGGAAGTGAGTCCAGATAAGTAAAGTATGTAATCGTGTGTAAAATGTTTTGGAAATTTTGCATTTGCTGGACTCAAGGAAGTTTCATGATAATCACGGAAATTGATATTCTGAGCCTCTCCATCAACTTACCGGCTTAGGTGGCTCAGAGCACCAACAGTACCCATGCCCGGGAGATCCTAGGGTTCGAGCCTATGGAGGATTTTCGACACTAGCTAAATAGCTAGGTCGAGTCCATTAGCTGTCTCGAGGAGAATTCTAGCGTCCGGCTGCTTTGATGGGTAGTTTTCCTTGTTTTTGTCAATCAACACCAGGTGAAATCTGAAGCTATTCCATAAAAAACGGGTCACGGTCTGCGCGCGATATTTCCTGCCTCTTCCTTTTCTTATTCTAACCCCTTATCTACACACACACTTACTTGCACTACACTACAACACATGCCGGGAAACCAGTGGGAGCTACCCTGCTAGCCGACGTTGTCGGCGCCAGATTTCGCCATTCAGCAGGGAAAGATCACAGCCAATTCAAGCGATAAAACGTGCACTACACTTACGGGACTGGTGACCTCCGACGTTGACGAGCCCGGAATCAGTAATCAATCAATCACTATCAACTTGAAATGCACGAGAAAAGCGAGTAAAATTGGCAGAAACAAATTGACAAATTTTTTGCCTACTACTTAACGTAATTCAACTACCTCAACACGCAAAACGTTTTGGCTCCACGAACATTCTATAATGCATTCCATACCTTTTCCATTTATCAGTTTGCTTTAGCTGTTTGTAAAACCAAATCCTCGCCTGCGGAGCAGCGCGAACTTTACGATGCAACCTCTGACTTCGCCAAAGTAGTGAGCCCGTGACAAATGACTAGCTTAACGTGCCGCCTCTGGTGAACATTTTCATGTTCAAAATTTTAATTTGCGTTCTGTAAATTTGAAATAAAAATAAATGTTTAACAGAAAAGAATTCCCTGTCGCTGAATTTTCAGGCATGTAAAGTTACAAGTCAAATTACAGAGTGTTTTTATGTTAATACTACTTTACAAAATTAGGTTTAATTATCGGTAATTCGATTAATTAAATCGTAATCATATATTTTATTTAAAATGGACAGTATAGTTTTCGCATTGTTTCACCTTTATAGATTCTTTGAAACACTTTTCAAAACTCGTTTTTTTTCTTCTATAATATTAACGCTAAAAGGAATGTCAATCGAATAGGCCAAGAGGAATCTTGTAGACTACATATCACCTCTGTAAAAAATTTCAAAAACCCGCTTTAAAAGCTTAACCTTCTACCTCAATACGTGTTTTCGAATGTTCTCTTCAAATGTTCTGGAAGGATGCGAAACAATTGTGAGTTCCTCACTGGTAGACCAAGTTACGCGAATGACACGTCACTTGCCTCGTCACTAGTGGTGGACTGGATGAGCTCTAGCCGAGAATAACAGATTTAGACAAGTAGAGTGCCTGGTTACTGTGTGTATAATTGAAGGAGTCGGGCAACGTAGCGATAAGCATCATTTTCGTTATTTCAGTATACCAGTTAAAAAGCAAAGTTTGTAGAAATCCAGGCATTGCTCAGTTTGTGATGAAAAGTAGAGTTTAATTAACCAAGAATACAGTTCGGATACGCGAACTGGGTTTTACGACTAAGTGGCGATAAACCGGATCGGTCAGAGGAATCTGTAGAGTAGTGATTGCTGTGAGGAGGAGAATGTTGAGGAGAAACATTTAAAAATATACTTGCGTCTATCATCACAGACACTTAATTATTATCTTGTGATAAACATCTGAAAATAGATTAGAAGTATTAAGAACAAGCATTGTTAAAATGGTGAAGGTGAAGCGTCATCACTCGTGTCTATTGCAAGAGAATGCGGAAGATAATTGGATATCCCCATAAATTTGTAGTTCCAACCACGAGTAATAATAACGTTGGGAGTTCGTCAGAGTGTTGGAATGAAAATGCGAGGCTATATTCCACGCTTAACCGTCATCATAAAAAAGGCAGTGTCAGTGTACGCCCTTATGATAATTTAGTCTGTAGAATTATTTTACAAAGCCTAAAAGAAGCTAATAAAATAATGGAAGCACTCGTCGTTGATTCAGACACATCAACGCTGCATAAGAATACATTCAGTGATATTATAAAATGTATCAATTATCGAGCAATGTTTCTCACACTAAAAAAGTACGAGAATCAAATCCTCATTAAGATTTCAAGTAAACGGGAAACAGTACATTATCTTTAACAGCCTTTCACGGTGTCAGTCTTGCTTCTTGATTATGCGCGAATGCGAAATGCGACGTGTCAGATAATTCGAACCTTTTTACGAATGAGACTCCAAAATAACCACATTGACAGAAAGATATTTCAGCTTCTTTTCACGAACTAACAGAATGTGCTTTTACCGTACAAAACTGGTAACCAGTAACCTAGTTTAGAGATACACTAATCTTCTTGAAGATCCGCATCCTTGGCAAACACATTAATCGAAAGAACAAACGATTCATTGAACGCTAATGCCAGATTCTTCCGATCATTTGCTCCTTTCCTCGAGTGTATGCACTTCCCTCGTGTAAGCACTTTGAAGTGAATGCGCCTCGTATGTCACGCTCTCGTGAGCAACCGCGAAGGGGAATAAAAGTGCAACATCACTTCACATTTTATTTCTAAGCGCTGAGTCAACATCCATTCGCATAAAAGTGTTTTGATTGAGTTTCCATATGGCCCTACCTCATTGCGGTATTGTTAAAATTTCGTTACAACTTTCTCAATTATTATGTACTTATAACTGTTGAACACTTGCAGACACACGATGTGTGTCACTTACAGAACGCATTGGGAGAAAAAGTAAACACTGCAGAACGATGAGCTGTTATGTAGTAGGTACTTCACAAGCGTACGAGACATGTGTGAATTTCCGTTTCAGAAAAGTTGCTTTAAGGTACTAATCAATGTTGAATGTAGTATGTTATTTCCCTGATATTGTAGTTTTCATATCGAGTTATCAGAAATGATGACTTGTTTATGGTAATTATTAGCTGTTTGCAAGCAAGTACATTGTACTAAGACCTCAGATAAATTTACGAAGATCTAAAATAAATAAAAGATATTGTTAATAAAATAACGTTTTAAAATTTCATTCTCCTATATTGGTTACTTAACACTTCATTTTACAACCCACATAGAAAAGTAGAAGGAGCGAACATACAGACTAATATGAGTTGAAATATATTGGGATAGTTGATCGGCAGGAAAATTAAAACAAGTTTTGCCATTTTCCTTTTTTGCAGTTTTCCTAACGTTTCCAGACATGCTTTTATTGTCACGCTCCATTCTATCCCAAGGTCTCTTGAAACCTATTTTTTCTGGACTGTGCGCTTCTTGTAAAAAGATAAGATAATACAAGATACTTAAGTAAATTTAATGTATTCGCATCATTAATAATCTTCCAAGTTTTGTAACTTTGGTATATAGAAATGCCTTCGATTTAAACACGTAATGTGATATGTCATACTCTCTACTTAGAAACATTCGTTCAAGATGCAAGCCATCAATTAAATGCATAAATGCACACAAACATACTATTCCCGAAGCCGACAATTCAGTCGATTTTGAGCCTTCTTCTTTGACCCCTCCTTCAAATCAATAGAACATAACATTTGAAATTAAACCCAATTCCCTTCAACCACTAGAAATTCGAAGCCCTTAGGATTGCTTCATAAAAAATCAAAAGATTGGAAATATATGATAAACAACCGACACTCGAGAAGCACCTCCAAAACCGTTCACATTCCATGCAGCAGAATAGTTCATTTGGGAAGCCGCCGTCCTAGCCACGCGCCCGCCTCCGCCGCCATCTAGGCCTCACTTTCTCCGGCGCGGGGCCGCGGTCGCCGCCGTGGCGCACTTGAACTTGAGCGCCCGCGGTCCGCGCTTCGACCCCCACCCGCCGCGCTGCTCGGTGCGGGGAGCGGTACCGATGGCCCCGCGGGCGGGTGTGCGGGCGGGGGGGGCGGACGCGCGGGCGGGCGGGCGGGCGCACGGGCGGGCGGGCGGACGCGCGGGCGGGCGGGCGCGCGGGCGGGCGCGCGGGCGGGCGGGCGGGCGGGCGGGCGGACGGGCGGGCGCGGGCGGGCGCGGGGCGGGCGGGCGGGCGAGCGGGCGGGCAGGCGGGCGGGCGGGCGGGCGGGCGGGCGGGCGGGCGGGCGGGCGGACGCGCGGGCGCGGACGCGCGGGCGGGCGGACGCGCGACAGGCGTGTGGGCGGGGGCGCGCGGGCGGGGGCGGGCGAGCGGGCGCGGGCGGGGGCGAGCGGGCGGGCGGGCGAGCGGGCGAGCGGGCGGGCGAGCGGGCGGGCGGGGCGGGCGAGCGGGCGAGCGGGCGAGCGGGCGAGCTGAGCGAGCGAGCGAGCGAGCGGGTGGGCGGGCGAGCGGGCGGGCGCTGCCGCGAGCGGCCGTTCCGCGCTCCGCAGCGCAAGTGAGACGCTTTTTGGGCGCGAGTAAGCGAGCGAGCGGCCGTCACCGCGAGCAACCCTGCGCGCGCGCGCGTTTTCGCGGCCCCGGGTGAGGAGGGGAAGGGGACGGGGGCGGTGTCCTTTCCCGTTTCCGCGCCCGTTCTCCGCCGCGACGTGACGGGGTGGAGCCGATCCGCGCTGCTGGACAACTCTCTGCCAGCGCCCGGGAAAAGGCCGCCTGTCTCCGAGGTAGCGATGGCACATTTTATCATAACATCGACATTTCGATACATCCCCAAACTGTTTTCGATTATGAAATCATCCACAAAAACATCTGTGTTTAAAATATTGATGTTAAAAGTATGATCAAACAGATAGTATTTATCCATCCGGTTTCCATTTTTAATTAGAATACTTACATGAAAGACTTATACGAGAATATATAATTGTTTGGTCACGTATTAGTAATATGTTAATAATAATGTTTATCGAATGTAAAGAAGGAAATCGTGTTTTGCTATTCCATTTATTCAGTTTAATTCATAAATCATCAAAGTAAAACGTCTTGTATCCAATGTCGCCTAACGTACCAGGATCTTGGTATTTTTACCAAGGTTATAGTGAAGGTACCATGTACCCAGATGAAGCCATGCTGGTAAGTTTAAATACCAGGATTTAAGGTCTCTGGTAATTGATGATACACGATTTAAGATTCATATAATAATATTTTATTCAATAATTTAAAGCTATCACCAATATATCAAATAAATATGATATTTCTGAAAACACTACCGTAAAAATATTATGGTGACGCAGAATTGTCTTTTCCTAACATATGCTCTAGTAGAAAAGGATAGAACGTTTTCGTCTTCCATTTAGTTTATCGATATGAAATAAATCGATATCGAGTTCAGTTTAACGAACTTCCTGTGATCTTAAAAAACATAATAGAGTTCAAATTTGAACAATTTCAGAATTTAAGTCAATTTCATTGGTACCAGGAATTTTTGAGAAAGTATCAGGATTTTGAAGGTTTGCACTAGGATATACATTTATTCATCTGGAAACGCTGCCTGTATCTAATATATAATAAGTAAATATTAGTTTAAAGTATATTATGCCTTAAAGCACTCTTTCACTCTAATTTTCTAATCAATATTCTATACAGACAAGGTTAAAATGCAGTTTAACAATATTACCACCTACCAAATTTTCAGAAATAATACGTTCTTTAAAATATCGATAAAGATATGTTTACCTGAAAAAAACATTAGAAACAGATCATCGATGTTAATATATCAATTTTTCTGGTATAAAATATCGATGTTCTAAAAATATCGATGTTTGTTTGCCATCGTAACTCCGAGGGCTCCTGTCTGGTTGTTCGTTCCCTGGTGGAGGTGATGATCTGGGCTGGTCGGATGACGCCACGTCGGAGGCTGTGTTGCCGACATTTTAATCATATCATGGTTTCTTCAGGGCTGTAGTGCTGTAGTGTAGAGCTGTATTGACCCCATTTCAGCCCTGAAGAAGACCACGATATAATGGTTGAAACGTCGGTATTCTAGCCTTCGACGCGGCGTCACACGGACAGCCAAGATCATGACTGATCGCGGAAGCCTACGACACCCTGGTGCAGATGACCGAGAAGTTGCTTTGAAAACTAAAAAGCGTTTTTTCAAGATGATACAACTCCAAATAATAAAAAAATATTACCAATGAAAAGTATTTAAACTCTGCCTAATAGTAAAATATAGGATTCAAAAATTCTCAAACAACGTTTAACACATAAGAAACGCCATTTATTAACCCCAGTTTTAGCCAACATGGTAGATAAGTGCCTTCTTACTTTATAAGATAAGACAACTTTTTCAACTGAGTCTGACGTCTTTAGACATATCGTTCATGTTGGAATGGATGCACCATTTTTGGAAATAGTTGGATCTATAAACGTTTTAGATGTTTCTCCAGCTTTATCCAGTTATACTCGGGACCTCACCGATGATGTGTTGCGAACCGTACTCTAAAAACTTACATGTGTGCGGGCCCCTCGGGTTTGAGGACAGCATAACAAAATGCGCTTCGTAACATTCAGAAAACAAGGAACGAATATTTTTGCGCAGAAATTACGATTTGAGGCTCATCGAACTGGGACAATGAATTCTGATCCATTCAGCTACACAGGCTGCTTATGGTCGTATTTGAATTTAATGAAATGATAAGCAGATGTATAGCCTGACCTCTTCGCAAAGAACATTCATTTTTAAGAGAGCAAGTTTTATAACTGTATCACTCTTCTAATCGTATGTCGTCTGGATGTCGATTTTTTTGTAATGATATTTATTTCTTGAGGTTGGAAATTGTAAACATCACCCTTCCTTCTCTTACCCTCACCCAGGAGGTACTATTAACTATTTGGGGGATTTATTTACAATAAGCTCTACAAGCGTTCATAAAACGCCTTTTCTACAATTTAAGCAAACACCACAAATATACCTGCTGGTACCAGTCTAAGTATAGTGTAACTTCAATGACTTGAACTTAAATAATTCCTGTCATATATTCAAAAATTTATTCATTAATTTTACCTCAATTTTTGGTGTCCTCTTCTGTTTCCCTTTACATCTGGTGTTCCTTTTCTTCTACAACTCGAGTATCGTGAAACAAACGATATTGTTTCCTGTTTTCTGGACGTGACATTAAAACTGTACAGTGTTCTTTTCCTTTTTATTGGAGAATGAAATACAGCAGAACACTCGATTGGCATCGTTTTCCTTGTCGCGGTTTTGTTCAGCTTAAAAACTATATCGAATCACTTCATTTCCTGCACACTCAAGAAATTATTTTACAAGGCTTTGTGCCATAGTGTACTATTTCCACGTAATCTTTTACAGTATGTTGTCCTTTCGCACGAGTCAAGTCCAAAGTCACTCAATAGACCCCAAAGAAAAACAAACAACAAAACATTTGGACTGTGTACGAATAATTCTAAAAATATTCCATAGTTTTAGGCAGGGTAACCCCCAACACCATTAAGAGTTTTTTGAAGATATCACAAATTTATAATTTCTACGAGAAAGTTAATGATTATTTTTTTAATTATTATTCGACATGATCTTTAATCACTTAGACACATTTAAATTTGAAAGACGCTTGTGGTGAAAAACATTTTGTCTACATAGAAGTGAAACTCACTAAGTCTATTTTCGATGTTTTAATTATTTACATCAGTAAGTAACACTTTTCTTTTTTCTCATTAATGAAATGGTTGAAATTCGCTGGAGTTTCCGTTGTTGTTTGGTGGAGAATCGCTGGGGTTATGGTGTACTAACATATCCATTATTTCCTTAATAAATTAAATTATAGAACAGCAAAAATGTAGGAAAACCCATCATTAGTCGTCATCATTTTGTTTCTTAAAAGAAATATTAAAGTAATTATAAAAACAGGATTTATCTAAAAATATATTAATTATATTTTCTGGGCAAATTAAAAGGCATCAACTTCATTTTGATTTCCCTCAAAACATAGGTTTTGGACTCAGTTTCACTAATCTATTGTCGAATTTTTATTGAATTTAGGCCATCTCGAACGCCGATTTTCCCTCGACTTGAATCTCATCGCGTCGGAATATCAGGTAACATATTTTCTCTTTTCCGCTTCAGAATCCAGTGATCGACGTCACTATAACAATACACTATACGAGTATTTGTATGCTGTTCAAGACTGAAATATAGTTGTATATCTCCTAGAAGGATTTGAGAACATATTAAAGCAAATTCATCTACCAGATTGTTAGTTGTAAGTCAGGTTTTATACTTCATGCAATATCTGAATTGATCTCTTTAGCCACTGTGACTCAGTGACAGAGTAAGTGAGAAAATATATTTCACAGGTTGCATCAGTGCTTGCAGTTACGACAATGAAATACAAGAACAGGAAGAGTATCATTATGAAACCAGTGTACTAGTCAATTATAATTTATTAAGAAACTATCCAGGTGACCTATTACGTAGACCAATCTATAATACAATAGAGCTGTAAAACATATTTAGGATTCTTTACTGAACTTATGCAAGATAGTGGCTTTTTACATATCATAATAATATGCCATTTGTGATTGAATAGAAGGGAAAATATATTATCTATTTTGATGTTTATCTTCTGCTGAATTGGTCTTAGTTTCATCTAAAATCTTTTCTATAGATTGTTATTAAGAAGTAGACGAATTAGGCGAACGAATTAGGCGTTCCAAAACGTTGACTCTCTTTACAGCAGTGATTGGTATGAAGTAATTTTCCTTTGTCCGTTGACTTGATTGATTTGAGCTTTGAAAGTAGTATTTTAATAAAGTTAAAAAAACTTTCAAATATGTAATTTAGAATACTGAATTAAAGAACGATGTACAATACCGATAATACCATTAAAGGTCTCTCTTTATTTTTCTTCGTTTTGCAAACTTTAAGGTCAGCATCTGGAGCAAAACAAGCAAAAACCATTTGATTTCTGAAGTGAACGCACCATTTGATTTAGAAGGCCCGTGCAGCTGCCTGTTTTGCCTCCACGCGTGTTAGTCCTTAACGATCATCCGATCGGCGCATGCACGCGGCTCGACGCAGCAGCGGTCAGAGCCGGCGCGGCGCGGCGCGGCTGCCGAGCGACTCCGTCGCCGGCGCTTTATGGGCCATAAAGGCGGTGCTCGGCGACGCCACCGCCACCGCCCCCGCCGCTGGCGCCCTCATCGCCTCCAACCCCGCCCCCGCCATCGCCTACGACACCGCCGCCATCCCCTCCGTCCCCACCGCCGTCGCCTCCGCCCCGTCACCACAACTGGCAACGCTTCCTCCACCGACCCTGCCGCCACCACCGCCATCGCCTCCACCCCCGCCCCCGCCATTGCTTACGACACCGTTGCCGTCACCGCC
>BLKR01005303.1:0-83810 GCA_011170035.1 Teleogryllus occipitalis
TGTGATAAAACATTCGTTGTTATTATCAAAGATATTTCCGCCGTAGTTATCGCAGAAAATGAAAACGGTCGAAAATTATTTTTGAAGGGAATCATTATCATAATAGACAGCTAAATTTAACAGGACGTTCCTAAATCCATCCATTCTTCAACGCTAAAATCAATCATTGGTACGTGCACATGCGAACAACAGGCAGAAGGTAGAAAAAAAGACATCACACGAACAATAATTATTGTGTAAAATGAAAGGGGTTCTTCATTGCAGGTATGGACATTTGATGGATTATGTTTGTCACTCTCTGTATACAAATATCCCGCTCAGGTTTTCATTTAAAAGGATTAAGCGTCTGCTTTCAAACTGCGGCACATTCAAGGGAGAAAAGATAATCACCATTTTGAACTGAAATTCACAATTGAAATCGAAACTTAAGAGTATTCACATTATTGTATCCGTAATAAAGGCGCATTACATTTAAAAGTATAAGTTAAAGTTAGTTTTTAATATTATTTTACTTTTGAGCTTTTTAATATTATGACGGCAGAGTTAAACTCGCATAAATATATTTCTTGATATTCAGAACAATTTTGGTCACAAGACGTTACAACCATGAAATTTACTGCTAAGGTATCATAAATTTTACGTAATTCTGTAAGTTAACTCCACAAATTTGTTCAATTGCAAATATTCCTAATCTGAAATGTTTAATACTATACGCTGATACCCGTATTATCAGTAACTTTTCGCCCAAAAGCAGCTTCCTTTTTTAAATCAGATTTCCCGCAATTCAGACACAGTGTATTTTCCATTTAATAAAATCCTCAAAAGTGAATCGCGTGTTTAATAAATCATTTAAAAACTTTCCTTCGTTTCTCTCTGGAATTATTAAACGCCTCAAAATACGACGAGGTAATATCGCTCAAACGGTCTATTTAAAAAGTTTTACGAAACAACCAGCAGACGAGAGGTCGAAAAAACCGCCGAACAAGAACATCTATTTAAACAGAACACGCCGTTCCCTTCTCCGCAAATGAGAAATAAGAAGCAGCACGCTCTCTGTACCGGCGTGTTGGAAAGGAGGTTCTCTCTCGTGCGGTAGCACTAGCGAAATTGTTTCCGCAAAAATTAGCTGCTCCTGCCGCCGCGGCCGTGGCTGTTGCAGCAACTTGGCCTCGTGCGCGGGTCGTATCGGGCGGGGGGCGGGGCTTTCAACGCCGCCGCCGATGGCACTTCGCAGCCGCTCTGAGAGCTTCGCGGAGTTTTTGCGGAACGAGCAGCGAGGTAATAAGCCGAGCGCACGGCGAGGGGGCGGGGCACATGGCGGGAGAGGGTGCGATGGGAACAGAGTGATAGAATAGGATGAGGGGAAAATGAGTTGGGAAAGGTCAGGTTAGGGAAACAAGAATACGGTAAAGGGGAATGGAAGATGAAAATCTTGTTGGGTCTGGGCTGGAGAGCATTGAAAGGAAGCAGTGTTGAACTTGAATACAACAGTAACGACTGAAAATATGTGTGGAAGAGAATCAGCTCAATTGGTAAGTAAGTTGGCGAGGCTGTATTCAGATGAAGGGCGCTAGGATATGAGGGAGAATGAACTGAGAGCTGTCAGATTAGTGTTCGAAGAATACGTTCTCAAGATGTAAAAATGGTAATTGAGTGAGAGAGCATGAAGATAAATCAATGTTCAAACATTCAAAGCAGACAATGAATTAATTTTCAAATATTTGAGTGACGGGATTAAAAACAGATCAGCGAGGAAGTGAGGAGGGATTTAACGGAGGGTGACCGGGTTTCAAATGTTTTAAGCAAAGATGAATGAGTAGTTTCAAGAAGTGAGCGAGATGACTAGAGTAAGATGAATACCAAGTGAGGCAGGGGGAAGGGGAGGGTAGGGATGGACGCAATGAGACGGAGGGGGCAATAGGATGAATTGGGATATTTTTTCATTGATTGATTAGTGATTCCGAGCGCGTCAACTACTGAGGTCATTAGTCCCGTTAGTGTAGTGCTTCCCCCACTGGATGGCGAGATCCAGCGCCGACATACTGCCGACTAGCCGCGTTTTTCCCAACCCGATATCTCCCCCCCTCCGCACACCGCCTTAGCCGGGTCATGTTCTAAGTCCCCGACCGGTCTCCCGGCATGTGTGGTAATGAAGTGCATGTTAGTGTAAGTTTGTGTGTGTGGGAGGGTGAGAAGAGGACAAGGAAGAGGGAGAAAGATCGCGTGCGATCCGTGGCCCGTTTGTTAGGGTACTGCTCCGTCATTCGCCTGATATTGATCGGAGAAACCACGGAAAACTGATATTGATCGGAGAAACCGATCAAAGCAGCCGGCCGCTAGAATTGTCCTCCAGATAGCAACGACCTAGCTAACAAGCTAGTGTCGAAAATCCTGCCACCGTCGAGACTCGAACCTACGACCTACAGGTCAGAGGCACTGCAGTGATGCACTGAGTCACCGCTTCCGGTCGGGGATACATTTTGGTGAAGCTCAGGTTATGATAAGAAGAATGCGAAAAGGGGTCGTGTTAACGGAAACAAGCACTTTTTGGGGGATGGGTCCAAAAAAACGATAACTAGAAGTATTTAAATACTGCTTATTAAAAGGCGATGAACAAGTTTGTGGCGAAAACAAAGTGCAGACTTATAATTGAGGTACGCTGAAATAGATGCATATCGAACTGTGATGAGTACAATTCTGAAGAATGACGTGGTAACAGAGAGATACGCGTGTGGATGAAGAAGAAAATAACAGTGCAAGAAACAGGAACTGCAAGATGAAATTAGAGGAGTGTCTATAAGCCGATTGACTGTAGCATTTTGTTCAGAGGCAAGATCCACTTCAGAGAACGACGTACTTTGCCTGGGTTGGGGAACTGGAGCAATAAAATCAAATTGAATGGCCAGTATACAGCGTTAAAATACGTTGTATGCAACACGTGGATAACGTCGTCACTCAAGAGCAGATTGACCGAGTAATGTGATGTTTGAAGCATTTCTGATGTTCTTACCAGAAGCTGAATGTAGAATTACAAGTAAAATAGTTATTTATATCTCCAAAATAAAGATGACTATGTATACACATGGTTTCTTTCTATGCTAAATTGACGCGCGAGAAGGATCTTCGTTATTATGATTTACTTATTTTTCGGCCATGCGTGGAATAAATAATATTATAGACAGTGTTACGAGATGTTAATTTGACTTTAATGATAATGAGCAATGGAGCAGGGAAAGCAATCCAACTCCCGCAAAACCTGTCACAAATCCGCATTGTTTGAAACAAATTATCCGTATTTAGACCCCGATATCCCAGAAGTGGTATGCAAGTAGTCTTATCAATACCTCATGGATCGCGCTAAATGAGCAAGAACTGGAATAACAAGTGACACCTAGGTTATATTAGTCTTAGCAATTAATTTAAAGGAACAGAAAAATCACACGAAAATCCGACGAAGGCACTTAGTTCTCACCACAAAACTAATATGAATAATTATCGGCTTGAAGGGGTGCGCTGAGACCTACAAACAGTAGGCGTCTCGAACCGAACAGCAAATCACAGATACCATCTGGCCATGCGCCTTCAACCACGACGAAAGTGTTGCCATTAGCCTTGTGACTTCAATACCTCATAGATTGCGCTAAATAAGAAAAGATTGGAATACGAAGTGACACCTAGGTCTTAGCAATGAATTTAAAGGAATAGAAAAGAAAAAATCCCACAAAAAGGCGACGCAGGCACTTAATTCTCACCACCAAACGAACATCAATAATTATCGGCATGAATAGGTGCGCTGAGACCTACAAACAGTAGGCGTCTCGAACCGAACAGCAAATCACAGCTACCATCTGGCCATGCGCCTTCAACCACGACGAAAGCGTTGCCATTAGCCTTGTGACTTCCCGACGCGACGCCGTTCCGGGAGGAGGGCAGGAGCTGTGAGGCGAAAGAAGCGCGGCAAGGGCCGGGTCGCACGTGCGTGGGAGGGAGCCGGGGGGGGAGAGGGAGGGAGGGCGCAGGTCGGCGCCGGCGGTCACACGACAGCGCGTCGATCCCTCGATTTGTCGCCTGTTTGCTCGCGCCTGTGATTTATAGCCTGACGCCGACGCGCCCACCTGCTCCGGTTGCCCCCAAGCGCCGGGAGGGGAATGGAGGGGAGAGGAGAGGAGGTTTGAGAAGATGGGGGAGGGGAACAGGTGGGGCAGCAGGGTCCTCAGAATGGCACTCCAGGTGCTTTGTTATTAATATTAATAATAATAACATCAAGATTATCATTACTTATATATAATTATTAAATATTATACCATATTATTATTATTATTATTATTATTATTATTATTATTATTATTATTATTATGATGATGATGATGATGAATTATGCACTTCTCTCACGTAAGAGGGGGACATTCACCTGACACAGATATTGTTGTGGCTAGGCTCACTCGTACGGCTCCGATCAGCAGGTAAGGAGCAATTTTTTTACTTATTTTCAGGATCTGCAATACTACATATCAGATATATCAGTGACAATTATTATTATTATTATTATTATTATTATTATTATTATTACTATTATTATTATTATTATAGTTGGTTTGATGTGAACATTTTTCCTGAAGCGATTTCACCATTTTTTAAACATCTGATAAGCGTTGAAGACGAAACGAACACTTCAGAATTAGTCCTATTGGGATATTTGGCGGAAATGGAAAAAAGCCATACTCTATGGTAGATGAGAGCAAAATTTGACGACAGGCTTATTAATTAATCTGTAACAAATTACAGGCGATTTGAAGTTCACGATGTATTTGACTGGTTGGTACAAACTAGAATGAGTTAAGAAAACTACGAAGACATTTGTTTTGAAATATTGGATTGCGTGAATGTTGCTAGGTGCTGAGTTTAACCAGACTGGTCATTCATATTCCCCTGTTTTTTATGACAATTGTATAATAAAGTTGTTTTTTAGTTTGAATGTGAATATTGGATTGAAGAGTTCGTGTAGTTTTATGGCTTTTGCTGCTGCTGCTTTTTCCCACCGTGAATTAAGTATGTCATATGCAAGTTAAACATCTGCCTATTAATGTCATTATTTAGGTATTTTCACAGATGGAATTATTAATTCAGAAAAACTGGATGTTGCTGATATTTAATAGAAGAGGATTTTTGGTTTGCTGAGTAAATATCTGTGTTTTTGTTTGATTATTTTGAAGATTCATGAAACCAGGCATTAATAATGTGAAGAGAAGTTTGGGTCTGATCATATTCCGTAAGGCTGTATCATAGGAAGTGTATATTGCTGTTTCATCTGTAAATAAACCAATGTTACAAGTCTAACATTGTAGGATCATCTGAGGTACAGAATAATAGTCCTGCATATTGAACAATAGTGTTGAACCGTGTGGGAACAACGAAAATATTACTGACGAGAATGTGTAACGAGTGTATATAAATTATAAAAATTATAATAAATATTATTGAATGTTTGTAGAATTATTGTTGCTAACAATATATGCAAATGTTCTAAACTTTGTGATGCTTTTTTCTGTTATTCCATCGTTTCTCCTTTATTATTTTCCAACAACACCAATAAATGTTGAAACAATATTTACGAAAGACTTTGTTTTTGATATGCAATCAGTGTATTGTCAACGAAGGGATATAAAGAAATGTAGAAACGTTTTGTAAGAAGGAATTATGCTAAAATTGAAATTAAATCTGCAAAATTACGCACAATTTGACATAGCTACCTTTACAATGTTGAAAATTCACCATAGTCGAGGTGGGGTCGAATCCCAGAATTTCCCAGTCACAGACACATAAGTGCATAAGCAACAGTTGTCAGCCGGAAACAATTACGCACAAGAATTTACGTAACATAGTTCCTCTCGAATAACTGACGAAACCGGACGAATAATAAACATGCGCTTCATTTACGTGGGAATTGGCGTCAATTTTACTTGACAGTGTCAGAAAGTAAATATATATATCTACTTTTACAATTGTGTTCCCACAACTAGAGTGTTCTTCGTAAATTAACTTTTATTCCCAGAACAAGAATACACTCCGTAAAATATTCCCTCGAATGTTTGAACAGTAATGAAAATGAAAAATGACCTGCCATTCATGTCAACAATTCACTATTTCTGAGAAACACTCTCCTAATAAAAATCACAATACTTTTCAAGAAAAGGTCACAGTAATTTCGATTCTAAACTTTTCGATTATTAAAGTGTTTGAAGCCACGAGATTTCTTTGAATATATTGGAATTTGAGCTTTAACGATTTGTCAAAATGTCAGAAGATGGCAGTTTACTGAATGCATCAATCGATGAAAGTGCAACAATACTCGTGTTCCTATAACCTATTCATCGTTTCTAGTGCACAAACTGGATCTGAATAAAATCGATATGTTAGAAAAGTTGTTTTACAGATTTGTATTTTATCAAAAACCACTTTTAAAGTTTATTTCGAAAATAAAAATTTGCAATAAAATCTCGTCATACATGCTAACTAAAACTAAACTCTGTTTTTTCCCCTCAGGGGCCAGCTTCACGCTGTACCCCCCGCCCCGCCTGGCGTTACATCCACTCTCTGCTATCCGTTTAGGGAGGGGGACGTCCCCTCCCCCTCACCATTTCCCCCTCTCTCTAGTTACCCATGCCGGCACCCTACTTGTCGACAATCCGCTCAGGTAGCGGCAGCCCTTCTCAGCTAGTTTTGATTATCGCCCGGACGCCGCTGTGGTCCGCAGATCCTTAGCAAAATGTTGGTAAATGACTGGTAGGGTAAGGAATGATTTATGGAGTGATCCATTGGAATGCATTTTGGCAGGGGAAACGGGAGTACCCCGAGAAAACTTGCCGCGAAACCGGTTTGTCCACCACAAATTTCACTTGGAACCTCACGAAATGGAACCCGGGTGTCAATGGTGGAAGGCGAGTAGTCTGCACCACTACGCGGCGGGTAGCTCTACGTCATACGTAATAAAAAATGAAATAAATGACCCATTTTATCTATTTCCTGCTTGAGGGAGAGAAAATCATCATGGAAAGAGCGGCAAGTAAATTATTTTGTTCATGATATCACCAAAGAACGAAACTCAAAGTAAATATTTCCCAAACATGGACTAAATTAGAAAATTTTAACTTAAAGTTATTTAATGTAAATTTAGAATCGTACATATCATGTATAATAAGTGGATAACAATGTATGTGTATATAACATTAGTGACCTGAAACAAAGAAAAATGTTTTCAAAGTAGTTTCGTGGACACTACTCAAGAACAAAAAATAAAATACTCTAGTAAAACATAGCAATGAATTGAATATTCCAATAAAAGTAGTGAAAAGCGTTCCTGTTATACAGTACACAGATTTTTCATATCAATAATATAAAAGAACTGATTTATCGCCAATGCAACATGAAAAAGCAAACACTTCACAGTTTGAGAATAGGCAGAATCACAGAATTAAATATTTGCATTTTCAGGGTAAATGGCTACTGATTCATTACTTTTGGATTTGTTCCAAAAACCTGGAAATCTAAAACGCCATAGACACTTCTGTCATGGCTGGAAGTTGCTAAGATTTCTTTCAATCTGTGTGCTCATTGAAAAATTATTAATATAGATATAATACCAAATGTATTTGGCGTTATTGGGTCGGTGATCAGACTTCGCCTGCCATCTACCAGTGTCCCCCACGCCTGGGCCTAGTTAAAATCCCATGATCGAGGGTAGGAGCTACATGAGGTGAACAACATTCTCTTCACCGAAATTAGCTAGACCGGCGTGTTTGAGCTTTCGTCACAGCGAGAAAAAGAAAGAAAGAGAGAGAGAAAGAAAGAAAGAAAGAGAGAAAGAAAGAAAGAGAGAGAAAGAGAGAAAGAAAGAGAGAAAGAAAGAAAGAGAGAGAAAGAAAGAAAGAGAAAGAAAGAGAGAGAGAAAGAAAGAAAGAGAAAGAAAGAGAGAAAGAAAGAGAAAGAAAGAGAGAAAGAAAGAGAGAAAGAAAGAGAGAAAGAAAGAGAGAAAGAAAGAGAGAAAGAAAGAGAGAAAGAGAGAGACAGAAAGAAATAGAAAGGTAGCAACAGAGAACTGACGGACAGTAAGTGGCATGTGTGACGAGACACCCGGACCGTGGATTTCGATGTAAGGTGCGCAGGGGGCGTCCAAGGAGCTGCTGGGGCCGACGCGCGCTGGCACACACGCGCGTGATTTGCGACGCGCTGCCGCGCAGTTTATGGCGTCGGCCCGCGGCGATTGCACCCTCGGCCGCCGTAAATCGCGACAGGCGCCGCCCCCTCCACACACATCCTCCCACCTCCACCCTTCGCACCATCCTCATCCAGCGCTCTCACCCCTCATCGCTGCCCCTGCGCTCACGGCGTCTCTACTCTCTGGGACCCCTCAACTACATGTCCTCGCGTCTTTCCGAAGACCAGTTGCGATTGCCCTGCGGTTTCATCGTTGCTTCTTCGTCGATCCGGAGGTACTAATTCCCGATGTTGGCAGATATTTTACTGTAGGTAGACTGCTAGCTTCAATTCTGCGGCTGTCTGGAGGGGAATTCTGGAGGCAGCCTACTGCGATTCAAATTTTTCTCTGAATGATCATAGGTAATTCCACAAGTACTTTGGAAATTGTCGATAAATCCCCGACTTACAAAGCGAGGAGGGGATTTATCTGAGAATTTCCAAAGCACGAGTATTATTTAATAGGGCTATTTCCACGAATTAAATTATGTCCAACAGGTTTACAAATTTAGCCAAATATTGATGAGAACTAAGAGCTGTGTTAAAATCAAAGAAGTTGTACATACGAGGTTTATTGGACTTCCAACACAGCCATCAATGTATAATGCCCCCCAATATAGGCGAGTCACAGTTTATGATTGTCCAGTAGAGAGAAGCGGTAAGAATAAATGAATAGAAAAATCGGTGAAGTTTTTGAGATTGGCCTGATGGGGTATTTTTATGTATAGTTAAACACTACTGGTTTTAATTTCGCGAGTGTCAAATGAACACTAAATGAATGCCGAACACAGTAACAAACGAACAAATGACGTGTGTTCTTTCCTTCCTCATCCGTGTCTCTCCTCTCACCGTCATTTCCTCCTTACGAAGACACGTGAAACGCGCCGTTACGTGTTTTTGTACAACGACTTTCTATTCGTTTGCACGTCGATTAGACCAGATAAAGATTTCAAAATGTCTGTTACATTATCTATCTTAGACTATCTTCAGTAAAAAGAACACTACCACAATTAAATGCAAATATTTTACATCTCCTTTCAAAAGGACTTTCATTTTAAACTGGGAGAAGGAAATCGAGTCGGTAATGCTTCCATTTCAATAAGTAATTGAAATTCAGCAATTTTTTCAGGGAAATCGAAATGGAGGCTTTTCTCCTGTTGAGAGACGCGCGTCACGGATAGCGTATGAACTCTTTCTTGCTGCAAAAACACACGCAGTATCTTTTCGCTGACTTAGCAATCCATTCCTGCATCTTCTTTAACCTGTATCAGGCATTCTCTTTTTTTCGCTTTATTCCAGTCTAGTCTGCCTGCCATCAAGAAATAAAACACTGGAATGTGTGTCATGGTCCCATCGGCGATTTAATTATTTACGTATTTCTAACACTTTGGTCCTTCAAAACCTTCCATTTTACTCTTTTGATCCCTCTCTTTGATGGATGCACTCTACAACCTACACATCGTAGTACACTTCAGTTGACAAAATCATTCTGCGCTCTGTTCGTTACTGACTCCCTACTTCACTCTTGCCATCCAGGACTTACTTCTCAAGTGCGGACCCGGCACAATGAGATATACGCAGATAAAAATTACCTATCTTCGAAGGATGAAGCAAAAAGAGGAGAAAGTGAGTAAGGAGAGAAGTCAAAGTGTTTGCCCGCTGCCTTTGCAGATATCTTCCGGATCACTGGTCGTTAAGTTGTGCCAGAGCTTCGCACGCGACGGAATATGTCGATCTCGATGCGCGCACAGCTTCCTGCGTCTTTGCCACTGCATCTTCTGGATTTTCGACACTGGCTAGTAAACTAGGTCGATTAAAGTCGCTGTCTGGAGGAGACGTTTAGTGGCCGGCTGCTCTGTTCGGTAGTTTTTCGTGGTTTCACCGATGAATACCACGCGAATGCCAGAGCAGAACTAACAAAAGACGCACGCAATCTTTCTATCCTCACCCCTTAATTTCACACTCTTACACTTAAAAGCTCTACACTAACTCACATGCCGGGACACCGGTCGGGAGCTCAGTACTTGTCTCGGCTGGGACGTTGTTCCGTTGATGGGAGATACTTGATTATAGGAAAACCCGTTTGCCGAAGGTAAGTCGGCGCCGGAACTTAACATCTAGCGGAGAAAGATCACCGCCACTAGCCGAACACATGCATCACAACTACGGGACTAACGGCCTTAGCAGTTGGCGCGCCCGGTATCACTAATAAATCAGTCAATCAATCCGGCTGCATCTCGCGTGAGGCGGTTCGCGGTTTCGCATCGCTGATGGACTTGGCGCCGCCGTACGCTTCGCGCCCACTGCGCTATTCACCGCCGAACTCCTCCGCCTCGGTACGCTCTGCACCACCACCGCGCAGCACATCACCACGCTCCACGCCGCCCGTGCGTGCTTCATGACGCCAATACGCTCCGCACTGGCCTAGTTCCACATAACCACCATGGCGTTCCACGCCGATATTAAACTTCATGCCGATGCTGCTGCTAGCTCCGCGCCTTCGAACTCTCCGCACTATCCCTCCACTCAATACCGTCTTTATGCTCCACTCCTCACCGTTTCCATGATCAGGAATGTGATCAGCTTCACACATCTCCATGCTCCTCAACGTCACCGTGCTCCTTCCTCATCGTCAGCATTCTTCACATATTCACAGAATAATGCAAAGAATCTTGCAAGGATATCCAAGAACTCAAAAAGCTTTAATGAAAACATTTTTTGACATTTTCTACATTTCATTTCAAAGGGTTAACAGCAATCACAATAATGGTTGTTCGAAGATATGAGAGCGGAGGAAGTGCATCAGCTGTTGTGCAGAACCTGATCGGGAGGTCCTAGGTTCGAGTCCTGACGGCGGCAGGATTTTCGACACTAGGTTTTCAGCTACGTCGAATTCAGTCGCTGTGTGTAGGAGAATGATAGAGGCCGGCTACGCTGATCGATACATTTCCTTGGTTGGGCCGATCAACACCAGGCGAATACCGGAGCAGTACCCTATCAAACGGGTTACGGACAGCGTGCTATCTTGCGTATCTCTTCCTTGTCCTATCCTCTCCCCTTACTCACACACACACACACACACACACACACACACACACACACACTTACATTAACATGCACTACACTATCACACATACCGGGAGACCGGTCAGGAACTTATAGCTTGTCCCGCCTAGGGCGGTGCCCCGCTGGTGGGAGAGTCCTGTTTAGGGGGAAACCCCGCTAGCCGACGGTAGATCTGCGCTGGATCTCGCCATTCAGTGGTGGAAGATTACCACCACCTTCCGATGAAAAACATGCACTACACTTACGGGACTAATTACCTAAGCTGTTGACGCGCCCGGAATCACTAACAACCAACCAATCGAGGATATGGAGAAGACTAACAAAAAGTACCACTTTCCTTAGACTAACAAATCTAAGGCGTGTGTAAAAACAGAAAGAATCGAACGAAGAGAGTCAGGGAAGCAGTGGGGGTGAACGAGGCAACCTCAGTCCGAGCGAAGTGACTCCGTCAGCGCCACTCCTTTGTGCTCCGTCAGGGCCGCTGCCTCCGCGGCGATAACTCACGAAGAGCCGATTGCAGTCTTTCTGTGCAGATAATTGGGAGGGACAATCCGACGGGCGTCTGTCACGTCTCACAACAGCGAAAAAGGCTGATCCCGACCCTCCTGCTTGGGTCGCAACTTGTCTTTTCCACTCCCGTGCACCTACGCTCTTCATCCCTTTCTTGGCGCGTTCCTCCGTGCTGTTTAGCCTCTCTCGGCTCTCCAACTCTCCAGCGACAGGTTTTAAAAAACATCAAACACGCTTCTTACGAGCATCTTCGCAAAATTGCCTTGTATTTGCCCTATCTATGTGAGAAGGTTTTCACGTTCTTTTTATTAGATGACAATAAAAAAGAAATCAATATAAATTAATTGGTAATAGAATTATATTGACATTAAAGAAAATTTTATTATAATTTTTACCAGACTTACTGGACACAAAAAATAACATACACTGAGAGAAATCTAAGAAACAAACTAATTCATCTTCAAAGTTTATGACATTTCCAGTAATTATTATGCATTTTAGGAACACTGGATTAATGTACAAGTCAAATTCGTAAAACAATATTTTTCTAAATCACAAATAACCATTAATCATGTACGTTAATGTGCGCATTAAAAAATCATATAGGACATGTAATATAAAATATTACAGCTACATTATTCTCATATGACACGACGTCCTCAAGAAGACAGAAAGACGTTTGATATTGCCCATAAAAAACGCATTAGACTCGACGGTAATCGAACATACTGATGTGATTGAGGGTAATTTAACCTACTGAGCAATGTACTGGGCAAACACAGTATATCTATAGACCTATTTCAAAGGAAGGAATACCAATTTTGTATGTAAGCAGCTTGTTGACGTTTGTGACACTCCAATCGATGATGACCGAGAGACAGAGAAAGTTATAGAGGTTGGGACGAACAAAAGGGTGGGATTGTGGAGTAGAGAAAGGGAAAAACCTCTAAGTCTGGGGTTGCAATCTTCATGAGAGGGCATGCGTAGGGTCAAATCACAATGCTTTCTTAATATACTCACCATCGCTTCGTGTTTTAAGACAATATTTTATTTATAAATATGCACCAGCGGCCCAAAGACTACATAAGGTGAGTACACCTCACAAGCATTCGCTTTTCATTAGTAAAATAATAGTTTGTGCAATAAGTTTATAAAGCTTTATTGCACGAGTACATATTTTGAAAACGAGCGACTTTAGAAGTAAGTTTTCAAATGTTTTACGAATGCAATGATGCAACATTATAAACGAGTTGCATGCGCTATTTTGTTAACAGAATTGTAAATTTATAAAAGAATCAAACTTAATTTTGCGAAACAACGTTCTTATGACATCACTGATGTTTGACATCTGTGCGAGAAAACTGAGGTCGGCTGATTCATTTACCGCCACCTCCCAACGATTCTCTTGCTGTGATTGGCTGAATGTGTAATAACGCAATAATTGGTGCCGTGAACTGCTAATACGTTATCATTTGTGCCCAATTATGAACGATTTCTTACAAAAGCAAATATTGTTTATAATGCTGGTTAGCAAAAATAGTACATTATGAAACGATTATGTAATGATGGGTATAATACACGACTGTGATATAACATATCATAAACTTACTAGGGCACTTATACTACATATATACATCGTAAACTTCACACGGTTATATTAATACCCATTACATCGAGTTTCATACGGTATTTTTTCTACGAATTGTATAAGCTAAACTTTTACATCGAATCATTTCGTAGCGGTTGTCATTCACGATTCAGCCAACAGCTCCCTAACCCTACTACCCTCGCATGCTGCCGCAAGTGGCTGTAGTTACCAGTCCGACTGCGAGGGAGTACAGCGTTAGTCAAATAGGATTCAAGTGAAATTACGATACAATTTAATTTAAATAATATTCCACGAAAAAATACTAATACGAAAAGAAATTAAAACTGAGAAGCATAATATAATATAAAATGCAATGTTAAGGTAAACGATCGAATAACACATTCACTAGAACGATTTTCAATGATTGATTAAGTGTCAATACTCGGTTTGTAAACTTCTCTATGATTGGTCAAGAACCTGTATCATAATGTAATCTGTATCGAAATGAGTATCATCATGCAACGGGTTGAAGTCATAAAATGACAGCATTATACAATGGGAGTATAAAAAGGATTATTTGTGATATTTAACCTTACAGTCGTTCGGTGGGGTTTGTCGGACTCCAGGGTATACATCGATATTATTAATTATCCTTGCGCGCAGAAATGGGACGAAAACTATGTAGCTCCTATCCATGAGAAAGGTAGCTATAATTTTGACATGCACCCAGCAACTCAGAAAAAATACGAAAACAATGAAATAGTTTCGATTTTTACAAAAAAAGAAAATCTTTGATTGTTTTATTTCGCTTTGTCCCATACTGTGCATCGTTCTGAATTCTTGTACTTACCGAGTCTATGCTTACGACTCAGCTGACGTCATGCGACACCAAGACTCTAAGGAAGAGGCCATATTCCATGAAATATTTGCTACTTACGTGTTATGGCACGGAACTGCAACATTTTTTGCAGTATTAATAAATCTGTATAAAATCTGTTCTGTTGCATATCGGTAAATACTACATTACGTTCGTTGAGTACTTCTGAAGACGGTTTTTGTTAAAATATTTCATTTATTTCAGAGTTGTAAGTGATTATTTTATTTGTCGTGCTTGAGCAGTGTGCGCGCTACTTTAGGGGAAAATCATTTTATGTGGTTTTGTTTAGCAACATTTTTGCTAATGCAGATCTCTAGTTTCATTTATAAATATACACCAACAGTTTGAAGAATACATCACTGAGCCTGACTTGCTATATAACTAATACCCTTTCATTAGTTAAGTTATAGTTTCTTCGTGATATTTAACCCTACAATGATTCGGTGGGGTTTGTCGAACTCCAAAGTACAGTTAACTACGATTTTCCATAGCACATCATTACTTGCTAACATCCTGTTTCGTGTTTATTTCATATTCATCATGTAATTTCGATTATTGTGTATACTTCAATTTCCTTACTATATCGACCCTCATATTTTACTTCTTTAATTCTGAGGATTTGTTTCGGCAAACATTTTCATAAAGTGTACATAATAATGTTATCTCAATCATCATCACTCATGTTCTTTAAAGGAAAGAGAAGAATAAAATAAGTACGAATTATTGCTTTTGATTTCAATATAAATGGAGAATCGTGAGGGTAGGTAAACAAAAGTTATTTTTACCGAGCCAACATTTCGGCGATTTATTTTATAACTTCGATTGATCTACCCTCACTATTCTCCACATATACTTATAATACGAGATTAAAATGAACATAATGAATTCCAAAGAATATTCTCAGTTGTTGTTATGATTTAAAACCATTGGTATATTTATATATTTAACCACAGAGGGTTTTCGTTTAAAAAGCCTTTTGAGGATTTTACTCAACCAAATTTTGTGCATTTTCTTTATATGAAAGGTAACAGGCTCCAGATATATTATCACTTGTTCTTATTAACCGATAAGGTACAATCAGCCCTAAAAATCTAAAAACTAAAAATTATAGAAAGAACGCATATCTCCCGTCATTTGTTCATTGCTTCGTTTTGCTGTGCGAGTTACAGTCGATCTATTGAAAGCAGTCGTTTTTCGTCTGGCGTGATCAAACTTATGAGTGTGGAGTTATAATTAGCAATCAAGTTTTTTAAGTGGGAAAACCCATTAGTGTTTTTAAATGTAAAGATCCATGTGTACAGAAACAGTTACAATTTGACGGGTTTCCACTAGTTTTTGTAATTAGGCTTAAGAAAATGTAACCCTCAGGTAAAACAAAGCTAATCAAAGCACGGACCTAACAACACTACAGATATTGAACCAAAGAAAGACTAGAAACGCCAACTCGTAACGTCTGGAATACTATTTCGTTCAACCTAGGTCAAGTAGAGCTGGTATCAATGAGACTTCCATTATTCGCTTTTTATGCTAGTGATTCTATACACTATACACACAAACATATATTAGTGTTAAAAAAGTACGTCGTTTGTAGTAACACAAATACTTTCACTTCCTAATAATTTAAACTTGAAAAGAAAGATGAACACGAGAGCAAAAAATTACTTTTATAATGTACAAAATCAAATTTATTTCTTGTATAAATCTGTGTGTTTGTACAAAGCTGTGTGGAGAAATTGCGAATTTTCGGCAGAAAACCCCTTACCATAGGGCCTTGGTAACGAAAAAGTGGATGACTCCAGTTGCTAAATTTAGAAAAAAATTCTCTAACATGTAGTGTAGCCAGAATCCATGTTTTGAGGATCATTGATACAGACATATCGAAAGACAGTCTGTGTACAAAATGTACGTCTGTTTGTCCGTTCATCAACAACGCTAGCGGCTAAACCGTTCAGTCCATATTCTCCAAAATTGATATTCATCAGAAGAGAAAAAATTGATATTCATCAATCGATCTGGCTGGCGTCGTGGTTCCTTAAATTTAAAACCGATACTTTAATTTTGGGGGATACTTTATGTAAAGTCTCTGAAATAGTTTCAAAATTAAAAAGAAAAATAGCTACATAATTTTTTATTAAATTGTGTTGTTAGATAGTGTAAAAGTCGTTGAAGAGAATGACGCAGGTTTCATTTTCGTTAAAAACGCTAAGTTTTCGAAAATTACAAAATATCCAAATTTTATTCGGCGTCTTCTTACAACTAAAATTATGAAGATCGGGATCATTCTCTGAATGAAATCTGAAAAGATAGATTTTGAAATAAGACCATGTACAATTTTTAAAAAATTAGAGTACTTTTTGTGTGATTTTGAGTGAAAATATGGGTGAGAAAGTACGTGCTGTTTTAACACCACAAGATTTCTAGATATAATTCTTTAAAGAAACGTTGCTTTTAGATGACAACGTGAACACATATTTTACAAAGAAAATATTAAAAATAACCTTACGCTAGTTTATCTTACTTAGTGACACTACTCTAAAAACAAAACACGTTTAAGACATATTACAAATTCAATCAAACGAACAATAAAATTACCTCATATTCTCCACTCGCCCACCAAGCATTGACTTTCTTTCCAATACATTTACTGGAATAAGAACATGAACTACCTCGTGGTTACAACCTAACAGTCTTTTTAGATACCCGCCTTCACGTCAGCTTTCTTCTCTTCTTTCGCCATGCCAGCATCTTCTGCGGCCCACACAAATGCAGTCTTCACATTGTTCGTCTAAAGGAACACCTCTCGTCTTTTATGTAGCGCCGAAAGCCCGCACGTCCTGCACCTCGCAGGAAAGCACCGCCGAAGGCACTCGCTAAGCAATCCGAGGAAGTGCATGGGCGACAGCCAGGCGCCAGGCTGCCACCACGCAATACAAGCGGCAGTAGTTCGGTTGAGAGCAATGAAATGATGGGGAGTGTATAACATACTCTGGGAAAGAGGTCCATACAAATTACAGTATGTACAGTAGTAGGAGCGGAATCAGAAAATTCTAGAAGAAGAGCGAAAGAAAAATTGAGATTATATGAATCCACTGATAGAAAAATCTAAAATCTATATGACAGCAAGATATCTACAAGAGACTGGTGATGCTACAACAGCAAATACTTTTTTGTTTTTATTGTTAACGAAAAGGTATTATTATAAATTTAACTTTCATCTTATTGACATTTCAGGCAGTGCTTCGAAAACAATGAACCCAAGAGTGAAATGTAAAAAAGTATTATCTTCAATTCTTTGAGAATTCAAAAGTTTAAATGAAAAACAATATCATGGCAGGTCGACCTTCGAACTCCAATGAGACTTACAAAGCTAGAACCTTACTCCTACACCGAGCGATACGTATGCGATGCTAAAATGAGGTCTTGTTTTTGCGATTATTCTAACATTTAAGACGCTAATTTGTCACACGATAACTCAAAATTACGTGAAAACTACTATGAAAAATGAAATTCATAAAATGATTTAAATACTAATATTGAGAAAAATATTTAAATAAGAAAGAATATTTTATCTTCAACAATGAAATGGAGAACATGAACGAAAAGGTTCAGGGCATTAACTGACCATGAAACATGCATTGTATTTATAAGTTGTAACTTTGCTTTACTTTGTGTTACTTTGCTTTAGTGGAGCAACACATTTAAAGAAAATATTCCAAGATCATTTTCAGGAAATATTGTGTACATGTATTTTTACTTACATGATTTCACTCAAACTTACACCAGTAATACATGTATATTCAAAGAATGTCAAAGGCACAGAAGGATCCACGGAGATACTAAGACACAACTGAAGCGCACAACGCACAAGAGCGCATCAGTGTGTTACAAAAATAGGCTAAACGACTGCAGAAGGCCCTGCAAGAAATGGTAGCAGTAACGAAATCAAAACTTTCATCAACATGACCATCACTCTCATTTACGTCAATATTAAAAGTCTAACGTTACGATGATGTTTCAGTTAAACATAAACGGCACAATTAAAACAGATAATGATGTACCTAGCTATCCGTTACGAATATTCATGCATTTGGAAATCCAGTACTGCCTCACGATCAAGGACGGTAATCACGTCACAGACGCAACCACGGCACTGCCACGACTTTCAGGGGCAAAGAAAAGTTTGCAAATCTGTAGCTACGATGTTCATTGTAGTGAAAAAAATGGCATCTCTGGCCTCGGGAGCCATGAGAGTAAACTAGTGGTAACTTCATCGACATGGGCAAAAACCATCTCGTCCATGGTAATCTCAACTAACCGCAACTGTTATTTAACATAAAGAACGGTAATTTTTTTTATTGGTTTATTTAAGGTCGCATCAACATCTAAGGTCATTAGCGACCACTATTGCTGTTAACGGTATGGTAACTATGTGGATGAAACGATATGGTGATTGATGATAAGGGGTGAAAGGACGAACACAAATACAACCATGCCCGAGGCGGGACTCGAACCTGCGACCCTTCGGTCCGAGATCACTACGACACTACTGCCTTAGCGATCTCGGCCACCGGAACGGCTAAAGAGCGGTAATTGTTAGTCTAAGTTATCACAATATTAACAGTAACACCATTTGTATGCAAGGCTAGCCCCTCATCAATGACTGTATCCATGACAAAAGTATAAAAACAAGTACGGCATCGCCAAGGCATTGCAGCCAGGGTCAACGCGCGTTAACTCGTATCGGCGAAATCTATTGCTGCCAAAATATAAGGACGGAAATTGTTGGTTCAAGGAACCATTAGTCAAGTCAAAATGCATTTTTGGATCCAGTGGTTCCCTATAAATCCTCAACAGCGGTATATATTGCTATCACAAAATAAGAGTGCAAAATGTCGGCGCAAGATATCCATTGCCAAAGAAAAATGCAATGATAAGTACAGTACCTCCCATTTCCATCAGGAATAAAGATACACCGAAACACTGAGGCATTATCGTCACAGTAAATCGCGTAAATTGGCATCGGTGGGATCTATAGCACTCTAAATTTAAGAGCGGATGTGCCAGTTCAAGCTATCCAAAGCCAAATTAAACTGCAATAACAAATCTATACCTTATTTATACCAATGTTAGGACTACTATCGCCAAATCATTACCAGCAGGATCAAAGACCACAAATCCGCTCGTGAAGTATCACAGCCAAAACAGTTCCGGCAAATGTTGAATGCTATCCACACCCAGATCAAAACGCAATTTTCAATCCATTACCACCTTGTTATCAGTGTCAGGATTAACAGTACGGCACTATCAAGTACCGCACTGCCAAAATATAAGAGCGGTATTGTCGACGTAAAATACGCAATGCCAAATAAAAATACATCTGCAAATACATTTATCACCTTTACATCAATGTCAGGACTAACAGCTGAATTTTGCCAAGGTTTTGCCGCTCAGAGCAAAGCGCACAACTCCGCGTCGGCAGTGTCTATTCCTGACAAAATTTAAGGGTGTCAAATGTCGACGTCCGATATGCACTTCCTAATAAAAATGCAATTTCAAATTCCTTACAAACTTTATATCAGTGTCAGAACTAAAAACACAGTATGGCCAAGGCTTTGCCGTTCAGAGCAATGCACGCAAATCCGCATCGGGAGTGTCTATTCCTGCCAATAAGTAAGAGAATAAAATTGGCAGTGGCAAGTAAAATTTCAATTGCAAATTTATTATCACTTTTATGTCAAGACTAACAGCACAGCACCGCCAAGGCTCTGCCACTCAGAGCAAAGCGCACAAATCCGCGTTGGCAGTGTCTCTTCCTGCCAAAAAATAAGGGAGTAAAATTGGCACTGCCAAATAAAAATGCAACTGCAAATTCATTATCACCTTTATATCAACGCCAAAACTAACAGCACAGCTCTGCGAAGGCTTTGCCGCTCAGAGCAAAGCTCACAAATCCGCGTTGACAGTGTCTATTCCAGCCAAAAATTAAGGGCGTCAAATGTCGACGTACGATATACACTGCCAAATAAAAATGCAACTGCAAATTCATTATCACCTTTATATCAATGTCACGACGAACACCACAGTACTGCTAAGGCTTTGCCGCTCAGAGCAAAGCGCACAAATCCGCGTCGGCGGTGTCTATTGCGGCGGGCGCGGCCGCGAGGGGGCCGGGCTCTTGCGTCGAGGGAGAGGCAGCCTTCCATTGTCTCGGGCCGCGGGCGCCGCTTTTCTTTTGTGTGGGCGCTGCCACTTGGGCGGCGGTGGCGTGAAGGGCGCGGGCGGCGAGGGCGCGTTTTAATCAGGGCGATGGCTGCTGCCTGCTGCTGCTGCTGCTGTTGCTCTGGCCCTTCGCCTTTTGCGGCCGCCGGAGGAGCACCTGCTGAGAATCCCACCGCGCCGAGCGCGTGCACTGTCGTCTTTGTTCGTTTCAACGCGATGCACTCCTGCTACAGAATTTTTTTCCGCACGTAGACGAGAAGATGATGTTACTATATCGATGTTTCAATGCCATTTAACTATCACATGCTAATGCCATTCCGGAACCCACGGAGGGGGGTTACAATGTCCGAACCCAGAATAATTTTGTAAAACAATATTAAAACCACAGGTGCCACAGGTGTTGAGCAATAAATTACAACATAGTTTGTGTTGAAATATTTTCAGTTTTTTTGGTGTTTCAGTCATTCCACGGGTAACTCACTGGTCAGCGTGCTCGCTTTCCATGACGCGACCTTGGGTTCGATTCCCTGTCGGAGCAGATTATAGTGTGCGCTTTCCTTGCAATGCCCAAGTATCTGTTGATGTGTAACGATGAGAAAGCTTACTTCTCAAGTTAAGAGGACTATAATACGGCGTAGGGATGTCTATGTGTTAACCACACGTACCCCTTAAACCCAGGGCAGCAATGCCGGGACGCCGCTGGTGGGTCTTGGCCCCGTCAGAGGCTGTTGCGTAAGTATAAACAACAAGACAGGTACTTCAGTCACGTAGTACATTTTGAAGATATTATGAATTTGCGGTCCATACTGCTGGGAAAGAAGGTAATTTTCTTTTTTTTAAAAATCTCGTTCATTATCACTCTAATTGTTGCACGGTTGTTTGTTGAACAGTTGCACAACTGTTCTCTGCATCAACAGATACCACAAAATATGTTTATAGACTATGTGATGAGCGGTTTTGAGTTGTTTTGTAAATCATCTGATAAGCGTTGAAAGGCAAACTTGTGTTTGGAGTTAAGAAATGTTTTAATAATAAAAGTCCTAAACGAAGAAAGTCCTAGGCGTCCTAAAAAGTCCTTGATTAAAGTCCTAAGAGTAAAAATAACTACTTCGGGGTCTGTTGGTGACATCGGTTCAGATATAGTGGTGAAAAGCATGACCGCTCATTTTCCGTACGGCGACGTATTGGCGTATTTTGTACGTATTGGCGAAAATTAAGAACCTTCTGTGGATTTAATTCTATAAGTCGGACAACCAAAATTAATGAACACTTCTTTAATATCTCCTTTATGTCTCATTGCATTTGAAATCAGTTATTAATACCTAGTTACAGTTAATATGCTGTGCAGTTTAAAATTCAGGGTTTTTATTTTTCTTACAATCATAAAATGCATAAACAACATATTAAAAGTTATGTCATCACATATAGCGTTCCCTTCTTCTCTTTTCCGGTAAATTTTTCATTATGAATTCAATAACGAATTTCAGATCTTCAGCGGCTGTCTCTCTTTTTAACATCAAAATTCTTCGTTTTTGTAGCATTTTCGTTTTCCAGGCCAGAATACGCTCGGTCCTAGCGCGGCGCAGTTCGTGGTTCATGGTGCTGTCGAGAGCTTTCGATAGCTCGTCGAAGAGGAAGGAGCGTTTTCCCTCTTCTTCCCCTGAATTGAATACCAAATATCTTTGCATCATTAATACTAATTTAGTATAAAATTCAGACTGATTGAAAGAGTCCATTAAGGAGAGACAAATCGAAAATCTGAATTTTTGACTTTTTGGGGATCTTAACATTTTCTATTTATTTTTCTTAATAAAATAAGTCACATCATTGTGCAATGCATTCTTTCAACAACTTTTTTGTTATTTTATTCCTTCATCTTCGTATGTCAAAATGGCAGAGACTTCGGTTACAAGTCGCGGCAAACGTGTTTTGTTTGCTTGTTTCCATGATGGGGTGATTGATTTTGTGGAAAGATTAACTTCGATGTTGATGTGTAAAAATGACATTTTTGTAAGAATGATGTATGAAAAAACACATTTGTTCCATTAAATTTGAAACTACTTAGGCGATAATTTTCTATTTTTGTAGGAGGCCAAATAAGTAATAATAAATTATGTTACTGAATTGATTACAGTAAGTTTCATACTTCAGGATTTCTGAAAAAAAAAAATACAGAAAATTATGGAAAAAGTTTTAATTTTTCTTCAAGTAGGCTGCAAATTACAAAGAAACTATTTAAAAATGTAAATCAAGTCATGTTTACTTAAAACATTTTAGTAAGATGTTCTAAAAATTTTCGCACTAGGTTGAAGAGTTTCTTATGAAATGGAACAAGACAACACAAATTTAGAGATAGGGCTCTATGTCCCCCCTTAAAATAATAGCAGCTTTTGCATGTAAAAAGAACAAAAAAAACTGTTTTCAAAATAATGGACTACAAATATATCTATACACTTCCCTCTACAATCTCAAGTGCTTTTTTGAAGTTCTAATGTAAGTTTTTGTTTCATACTATATTTTTCCTCATTTAGGATTTGCGTGTAAACTTTAATTTACGTTGGATCGTCTTTACAGTGAAGATCATACTAGGAAGCTTGAAGTTTCGGAAATACTTAAAGAGACGCAGACCATTGAAATAGAATCATACATTTTATTTAAACTGTGTTCAATATTTTGTGTATAGTTATAAATAATAAATACAAGCAAATTAATCGAGTTTTCTTCTTCATTTACCAGATTAATACAGGCATACAATTTTTTTCTTCTAAGACTCTCACACTTTTAAAGGCGATCTAAGATCATGACTATTTATATACGGTCGCATTCAGTATTGATGTTCTGCTATCCTAAAATCACATGGAAATATTGTAATTTTTCTTAAGTTTGTCTTCTCTAATCCCCCTTTTACATTCTTTTTAATCGATTAACATGAAAAGTGGAAAACAATAGTTTGTCTTTAAATATCTTACACCGGTTGGAAGTTTCACTGATTTACAAAAAAAATTACATTTGGTGCTACTAAGAAATTCTTTATTGCCATAACATTTAACATATTTCTGAAAACTGAGATGACATAGAGCCTTATCAAATTTCAATTTAATATTCAGAATATTTTTTTTTCAAAACCACATCTGTCATTTATCCCCACTTTGTGCACCAACAGATTGGTTGATTATTTCGGGTTTCGGCGCGACAACTGTGAGGGTCGTTAGTCCGGTAAGGGTAGTACATGGTTATAAATCTGAGATTTGGCAATTTTGTCCGTTGAATGGCGAGATTAGGCACCGACCTAAACTGTGGCATGCGGGGATTTCTCCGTCCAGGTATCTACCCACCAGGAGGACTCCGCTCCAGCCGGGACAAGCTCTAAGTCACTGACTGGCCTTCCAAAATGCGTGGTAGTGTAGTACATGTAAGTGTGTGTGTGTGTGTGTGTGTATGTAAGGGGAGATAATAGAGCAAAAAAGAGGAAGGAAAGATCGCTCGCGGTCCTTGGTTGTTGTTTTAGGGTACTGATCCGGCATTCGCCTGTTGATCGGAAGAACACAAAAATTACCGATCAGAGCCGCCGGTCACTAGAATTCTCGACGGAAAGACGACGACTGAATTTGATCTAATTCTCTAGCTAGGGTCGAAAACTGCCACCGTCGGGGCTATAAGTCTAGATCCTCCGGGTTCTAAAGCACCAAGTTTTCAGTCACCTCAAGCAGGATTGATTTTGTGGTTAAAACAACAGCTCTCTCAAAAAAACTCACAGCAATCGATAAGCGGCGTTGACAATAGTTTCTTTTATCTAAACTATTTAGATACGTACTCATTACCACATCTTTGATAATGTCTTGAAAGATCTTGTGAACATCTCTGACAATTGATTTCTTTGACACCGACTTCTTCTCTTCTCCTCTCAGGATACCCATTTGGGAGCTCATACTGCCAATTTACCAGAAACCTGTTAATTTAGAATGTGCAATTTTCACATTAGAGTTGTCCTGTTTTACTTATAGTTTTCTCAAAGAATAGTTGCTGTAGATACACCAGTACTGTTGTTATATTGACAATATCATTTTTGAAAAGCTCGTTGTTTCAGAAAAATAACAACTCCATACGCAATAACTGTAAAAATGAAATAAAATACGTTATTTTGATATAGTAATTATATATTCACAACTGTGTTTGAAATAAGTTTTATTGGAGAAATGAACATTCTGAAGACCTTTCTTTAATAAGTTTTTTCCGGGCATAGTAAAATTCTAAATATATTTATTTTCTCCGGGCATGCAATGAAAAATGTGATTTTTTAAAAGGAATATACTTTTTCTCCGACATTACTGAAGGATTTGTAGACAGGAATACTCTTTTGTATACATAAAACATTATGAAAAAGGTAGTGATTTCTTATATTAATTGAAACGTATTTTAGAAAATTTAAAGCAAGTTTAATAAAAAACGACCATGCTATTTATTCTGTCAATATAACACTTTCTGGTATTCTTGTTTATTCAGTAAAACTAACGCGCAACTATATGCGCACCAATTTTAGAATTATTCTTGTCACATTGCATTGTGGAGACATGGTGGGGAAAAGAAGGAAGACACGTACATACGGGTCTGTGAACTTATGGGATATGATTACTATGCGGCAATCAACTCTAGAACAGTTTTCGAAGCTTCTGAGAACTGTGGGTGGTTCTGAATGATACACAAAATCAAATATATTAAATGTTAATGAAAATAGGTATTCCTTGATTTTCTGTGATATAGCGCTTTGAGCTTATGATTAATATATTCAGCACATAAATTCATGTAATTCGTTTTATTCATTGCTCTACACTTAGAATGACAATACCTATCCTAATTTACTTTCTTCTTTGCCCCGCTACTACGACGGAGACGATAAGATAGACTCCTTCCAATTACATAAAACGTTCTCTATATCTCTTTTCAGCCAGTTGAGAATCTATATATCTTCCTATAAACTGCAAGTCTGCTTTCTCCGTCGTTACGTAGAGCAAACGACCACGCTCTCCTTCCTTATCTTCAAAATATTTGCGTGCTTTCTTGCGGCGAGCCAAAACATCTGATTTCTGTTCGTCAAATTGTCGGGATAAAATTTCCTTTATTTTAGCTTCCATTTCCTCTTTTTCCCGTAACAACTCTGCCTGCTGTGCTTCCTCATCTATTTCTGTAATTTCTGCTTCCTTTTCTTCTCGTTCTTTGCGTCGTTTTTCTCTGAGTTTTTGCCTTCTTTTCCTTCTTCTTCTTCGCCTAGCCTTTTCTCCATCGTCTTCCTCCTCTCCAATTTCTATAGATTCGTCCTCGTTTTCATCAAGTTTTTTTCTTTTTTTCACTCGTTTGAATTTTATTTGCTTCTTATCTTCTTCTTCTTTCAACTTTTTAAGTTCGTTTGTTTTCCTTTCTTCATCCTGTCTCCTCTGCTCTTCGTTATCTTCATCTCTTTTTGCAATTGCTTGCTTCAATTTTCGCATTGCAGATCGTTTTTTCTTTGTTCTGTCTTCCTTTTCATGCTCACTTCCAGCTTTACGTTCTTTGTCTGACTTTCTTTGTGATTTTTTCTTTTCTTCATCTGGTTTATTTCTATTTTCTGACTTTTCAGGTGTATCTTTTATTTGCCCTTCATGTTCCTTTTTTTCTGTATTTTTATTTTTAACGTCAATAACGTCTTCTTTTTTCGTAACTTTCTCCGTATCCGCTGGTGCTTCAGCAGCTATTTTCTTTTTGTGTTTTTTAGAACTTGTCTTTTTAATCACATCTTCATTATTATTAGATGTGTCCATTGCTGCACACGATCCACCAGTGAATATTACGCATAAAATAAAAATCAATAAATTACATTACAAAATAAAATCAGAAGCTACACCAATTACCACACTAAAGACATAACACTTCGTAGAAACGTGGTTTCTGTAGAAACGGCAATTCTTTGTTATATTATGATTAATATTTGCAGTGACTACACAATAATGATGCTGATGAAGTCAAAATGTGAATTACAAAAGTGTGTTCCTGTATGTGAACAAGTACTTGCAAACATATATTTGTTTCTTCAATAATAAAATTCATTTATTAGTTTAAAAATGTTGATTAAATATGAGAGAAATATAGTAATTATAGAAAAGCACATTCCTGTTATTTTATTTAAAATATAGTAAATTGTTACAAAGTCAACATAAAGTATGTTCAATTCTAACAAAATTTCTGCTTATGCTACCGGCTTCATCGGCTGAATTCAATTTACGTTCCTGAATCAATATAGAAAAGCAAAAGACAGCCATAAATACATCAAACTCAAGAAAAACTGCGCTTAAAACGGTGTTTTTGTGTTTTGTTATCAAGGATGTTTCGTTATTTTGTATGTTTAATGTTCAAATAGGCAAATGTACACATTTTCAAAATAATTTTGACAAGTAAGTTTGTAAAGAACGGTATTCAGATAAGAAAGTTTGCAAAATGAGTATGCTAATGAATTAGTTTAATAATTAAATGATATATACAAGCAGTTTGAATCGGTCATGTCTCACTTCGATTGAACGATAAGGTGTATTATGTCACGTTTTCCATTCTTAGGTTACAATAATTTATACATACGTAGCTATCAACCGAATAAATCGCGTATATTATATAAAAATGGATGTTGGTATGTTCAAGACCACTGAACTCCGACACAGTTTGACCGATCACCATGAAAGTTGGTACATCTATGCGTTTTTTCCATGGAGGTTTTTGGCTGTTCATATTGTTTTAGCTCCATTAGGTCCCCCTGCAGCAGAAGTTGGGCGCTTCATTTTACTTCAATTCCAAATCCATCTGGTCTTCATGGTTATTGGTCGTAGGCGTGTGATGCGGCAAGGACATGCGGACAGGAGGAGTGAGCGGTGTGGAATGGAGTGAGGAGAGAGGCAAAAGAGAGAGGGTAGTAAAGGAGAGAGAGGATGGTAAAAGAGAGAGAGGGTGGTAAAAGAGAGAGAGGGTAGTAAAAGAGAGAGAGGGTAGTAAAAGAGAGGGGGAGAGGGTAGTAAAAGAGAGAGGGAGAAGGGACTAAAAGAGAGAGGGAGAAGGGATTAAAAGAGAGGGGGAGAATGGAGTAAAAGAGAGAGGGAGAAGGGAGTAAAAGATAGAGGAGCAAAAGAGAGAGAATGGCCAAAGAGAGAAAGAGAGAAGAGAGAGGGGATAATAAAAGAGGGGAAAGAAAGAGAAGATGGAAAAGGAGATGGAGATGGGAAAAGGAGATGGAGATGGGAAAAGGAGATGGAGATGGGAAAAGGAGATGGAGATGGGAAAAAGGAGATGGAGATGGGAAAGGAGATGGAGATGGGAAAAGGAGATGGAGGTGGGAAAAGGAGATGGAGATGGGAAAAGGAGATGGAGATGGGAAAAGGAGATGGAGATGGGAAAAGGAGATGGAGATGGGAAAAGGAGATGGAGATGGGAAAAGGAGATGGAGATGGGAAAAGGAGATGGAGATGGGAAAAGGAGATGGAGATGGGAAAAGGAGATGGAGATGGGAAAAGGAGATGGAGATGGGAAAAGGAGATGGAGAAAAGGAGATGGAGATGGGAAAGGAGATGGAGATGGGAAAAGGAGATGGAGATGGGAAAGGAGATGGAGATGGAAAAGGAGATGGAGATGGGAAAAGGAGATGGAGATGGGAAAAGGAGATGGAGATGGGAAAAGGAGATGGAGATGGGAAAAGGAGATGGAGATGGGAAAAGGAGATGGAGATGGGGATGGGAAAAGGAGATGGAGATGGGAAAAGGAGATGGAGATGGGAAAAGAGATGGAGATGGGAAAAGGAGATGGAGATGGGAAAAGGAGATGGAGATGGGAAAAGGAGATGGAGATGGGAAAAAGAAAGGGAGATGGGAAAAAGAGAGGGAGATGGGAAAAAAAGGGAGAGGGAAAACGAGAGGGAGAGGGAAAACGAGAGGGAGAGAGAAAACGAGGAGACGGAAAATCGAGAGAAAAAGAGGGGATAAAAGTGAGAATCATTTTTTAAAAAACTGCACTCTTAATATATTTAATTAACACCACGAATCAGCAAAGGAATTCCGCTTGTAACGGCCGCCAACCGTTCAGAGAAATCGAAATGACTGAGATGTAACTAAAGATGACGTATGCGTACACTGTTTCAAGAAATCGTACCACCTGTTTGTATTACTCTTATCTTGTAAGAAGATGTTATTACAAAAATTATTAAACAACACATGGTCGATATTACAAAATTTTATCGAACTCTGCTATCGCCTCAATTCAGACACTTCAAGCGCGTCTGTTACTTGCTGTTTATTGGGCTGATGACGTCTTCAAACACAGGGAATTTCTCACAATCTCAATTGTAAAATAGATTAAACAAACAATAGTAAAGGGCTTTAAATAATGTAAATTTTAAGAAATGGGTTATTGTCAGTTATCTCGTTCTTATTGTAAAAATATTCTGACCTTTTGAAGAAAAAGTTGTCAATAATTATATAAAAATGAAGGAAATATATGATAAGTATATTAATAAAATATATGATAAATATTAATAAAATATAAATATATATGAATTTATAAATAAATTAATAAATGTATTAATAAAAATCATTGTGGCCGCGAGCCTGCTCTGAATTCTGCTTCCTTACTAGCTCTGGAGTTGCAACACCTCTTTGTGTTAATCACTCTCTCCAAGCACTGCACAGTGACAGGGAACTGTGCGATCCCCCAGAGCATAATTGAAGCCCCGCCCTCTTACTCCTCAGCCTCGCCGCGCGTCGAACTCGGGACCGGGCTTATCGTGCTATGCGCGCGCACCGGAGTAATTGAGCAAAGACCGGAAGTGACGCAGAGTGCGGCGTCAGGCCGTCGAAACTTGAGAACCGGCGGCGGCGGCGGCGGCGGCGGCGGCGGCGGCGGCGGCGGCGGCGGCGGCGGCGGCGGCGCGGCGCTTAAGTTGCCGCTAACTTTCCTTTCCTATCCTATTCACTTCTTCTCCCACGCCTTCGCCCCCCTCGCCTTCGCTTCTTCCACTCCTCCCTCCTCCCCCCTCCCACCCAGATGAACCTCGACGTTTCATCTCCAGAACGCGCTGGTCTTTGCAGAACCTCGGTTTATGTTAAGCACCTGCCGGCCGGTGTTTGCGTCTGGAGATGCAAGTCAAGCGCTAGCAAGTTCTCCTTATCTCGCGCCTAAGTAAATCCGCACTTAAAAACATAGTTAACTACTTCCACTAACATATATAAAGAAGGCCACGCGGTAAAATGTATCTTAATAGTTACACACTTTATAATCTATGAATGTTTCAAACACTGAAACAGAACCTTTTTTATCTTGACTTCTTTTTATGACGTTTAAATTACTTATTTGTTTTGAAGTCTGGAAATTTTTAGCGAATAACACGAAGTCAATTTCGGCAATCGTGAAAAATAAACATTCGGTCCGAACAAAAATTACAGGAATTTCTTCATTAAATAATAGAAAGCTAGTGGTGTTAGTTGTGTCTGATTTTTTTTACAATAATAATGAGTATTCATGTTAATAAGATTTTGTATGTTTGTATTTAGTTTCCTGCAAAATTTAGTGGCACGATATGACAATTAACAAAATACAGTTTCTTTCAAAATACTTTCACGGCGTGCTCATTATTTCATGTTTAGTTACTGTGTGAGCTGAACTTCCGTTCACAATAAACGCCTTTCTTCGTTCAATTTGACGGAGTGGAGGAATTCTGAGTTTCGTACTTTATTCCCCTGTATTTGAGTTACTTTGCTATAGTAGAGAAATGCACAGCCATATTCTACAAGAACCAAAAGTTATAGAAACCTGAAGCAACTAGGCTGATTGAAAGCAAAAAAATAAAGGTCGACCGAATAGATTTTCTGATACCTCTGTTACGATCAAGTTAAAAAAGTTAATGACATCCTCGAAAAATTAATTTTCACGTATATTTTAAACCTAGAACTATTCAATGATAAACCAAACAGAATATTATGAACTTCTCACTACAGCGTACTGATTCAATTGAGTAAGATTTTCCTCAAAGATGCAGTAAAATAGTATTGAAATATTGGTTCTGAAAACTTCACGAGCCGCTTAAAATGTGGCGGCGCATTTTTGAAGCCGCACAGACGCCAGCTTCTCAACGCAACTGGTAGGGAGGCGATCTTAAGAGCGTAAACAGCCGCCCGGGGGAGACTGTCGCATCCGATCAGCAACATCCCGCAGGCCGAGAGCTCCGCTAGAAGGTCGCGACAGCGGCGCTTATGAAAACACACTCCTCCACCCGCCGCGCGCGGGCGGGGCATCGATCAAAACGCCGGACGGCGCCTGACAGCGCCACAAAAAGGCCCGCGCCTCCTCCCCCACCGCCAACGCCGCCCTCTTGCCGTCGCCTCCCCCACAAGCTTCGCCGACACGGCGCGCCGGGGCCGAGACTAGGTTCCCGAAAGCACTGACGGTGGCCGAAGCTAGTGCTCGTGAAGATCAGACCCCGCCGCGTTCGAAACTAGATGCCCCAAAAGCTGAGACGCCATGGCTAGCTCCCGAAAGCTCACCTCCGCGACGCGCCGACGTTGCGATCGTATTGCTTCCCACAAGCCCAGTTGCCATCACCGAGATCAACTCCCTGCAATTTCACCGTCGCCCCCCAGTCGCCCCCCAGTCGCCCCCCAGTCGCCCCCCAGTCGCCCCCCAGTCGCCCCCCAGTCGCCCCCCAGTCGCCCCCCCAGTCGCCCCACAGTCGCCCCACAGTCGCCCCACAGTCGCCCCACAGTCGCCCCACAGTCGCCCCACAGTCGCCCCATGGTCGCCCCACAGTCGCCCCACAGTCGCTCCACAGTCACCTTACAGTAACCTCACCTTCACCTCATCATCATCCCATTACCTCACCGTCACCTCACCATTGAATTACCGTCATCTCACCGTTACCTCACGTGACCTCACCGTCATCCCGCCATCACCTCACCGTCACCTTACAGTCATCCCACCGCCACCTCACCGTCACCTTACTGTCATTCCACCGCCACCTCATCATCAACTCTCCGTCACCACATTGTCATCACACAGTAACCACTCGAGTTGCTGCAGGTGGGCCTATTGTACATTCGTTATCGTCTCTCACAGTTGTGTTATCGCAATGCACGAACCGTCCGGACCTATTTGTTACTTCATGTGACGCATGCAAAAAAAACATAGTTGAGAAATGGTAATTTAGTTGAGTGAAAAAAATTATCTTTCGTATAATAAAATAGTGTCCATTTGCCAAAAGAATAGAAGATGTACGAGTATAAGCTTTTACCTATAAGGGCTTTAGTTGACATGTACATGGCAGATTTCTTGTTTGACGACACGAAAAGACATTACCTACAATCATTTTAGGGCGACTGCAGTCATTTCCCTCATTTAAGAATGAAATACCATTTATCTTCTTGTGTCATTTCTAGATTCCGCTTTAAAACTCAAGTTCATAAGTTAGATTATTTTATTTGTTAAAACGTCTCTCATTCTACATTACATTCGAAACAAAGCTTTTTCTCTCGCCCATCAGAATACAGTAACACGACATGACTTCATCTCATAGCCTACCAACTACGTATTTTGCTTTTCTAAAGTTTATTGTCTCTTCGACATTGCTTTTCCTATATTTTTTTAACACTTACATTTTCTCATTCTTTGGTTCCAGCATGACGGCACGTTCTCCTCCCCCTCTCCGTTTCTCTCTCTCGCACCACAGGCCATCGGCTGAGACCCGTCCGATCGTTTTCTTTGGAAGCAGTCTTCGGCTTACAATCACGAGGCGGGCGTCTAGGCTGCTGACAGTGAGTACCCCCGTCCAAGTGCCAAGCCAAGCTTGGTCACGGCCTACGAAGCGGCTGCTTCTTAGAAGGCGCAGGGAGGGAAGGAAGCGAGAAAGACGAATCGGGTAAACAGACACGGCTCTCCTCGAAAGCGGGTCGGCGGCGCCGCCAACCTATCAAGTTGCCGTCACCCTCACAGTCTTCGCACATACTCCCCGCCACCGCGACTCACGCCCCGTGTCCCATGCCCCGTGTCCCATGCCCCGTGTCCCATGCCCCGTGTCCCATGCCCCGTGTCCCATGCCCCGTGTCCCATGCCCCGTGTCCCATGCCCCGTGTCCCATGCCCCGTGTCCCATGCCCCGTGTCACATGCCCCGTGTCACATGCCCCGTGTCACATGCCCCGTGTCACATGCCCCGTGTCACATTGCCCCGTGTCACATGCCCCGTGGCCCTTATCCGGTGTCTCATACCCCGTGTCCCAAATTCCGTGTCCTAAGTCTGCTGCATACGTACTTCCGCCAGACATCGTTAATGGGACACCCTGATCCTGAAGCTAAATAAAAGGAACCGTCGCAATTTATTTTCTGTCTATACTATTGTTTTCGTCATTGCTAGCCCTTTCAAATCTGCCAGTCTCCGTTCGCTCTATCAAGAATTTTTATTATTAACGCAATGTTAAATTCGAATATTTTTCCAATTACTTTCGTCACCATATCTTTCTTCTGAAAATCCTCCGTATCTTCGTCTAAATCACCTCTCCCACTTCAGTGTTCTGAGTCCCCGACACATGGTGACTAACCTTTATTACCTGGCGATTGTCTCAATATTACCTCCCAAACTGAGTTATTACATTCCCCACTTCCATACACATCTTCGCTATCAGTAGAATTACTGCCGTATCATACCCAATCACAGTCGCTCTTGCCTTAGCTCTTGGTGACGCCAGGCGTGATGTTTTAGTTTAGGAGATTTAGCTTTACTTGCAGACTTCTGTAATGACGTAGTTAAATCTCGTAAGAGGTTTAACTTGCTGAAGCCAAATAAATCCGCAGGCGTCGAGATGTTAGTCGTGCCAATGAACGCCACGGCAGTACCGGAAGTAATGGTAAAGATGACAAAGTAAGTGACGGGGCTGACGAAAAAAAGGCGAAGATGGACGACGAACGGAAAAGATTGGGCTAAAAAGATTGAGACTGTGGTGGATGAGTAACACGAATAGTATTGGGATAGGGACTAAATGAGAAAAGGAAAAATAGCGGTGAAAAACAGTAGTAATAAAAGAAAGCAGCAATAACCAGGAAACTATAATTTCACATTAATAGGTGGTTTTTATTTAAATATATGCACCTCAAGTAACACCAAAATTTGTAATTATCAAGAGATTCTACGTTATTCACACAGCAATAATTTCACAAATTCATTTTACCCTTGCTTAATTTCTTCCTTCCGAACATACCTCAATGAATCAAATTTAGCGCCCAAATGCAACGTAAGCTTTTTTTAATTATTCGGCATATAAGATCATGTGTGGTGAAGATTGACAAAAACGACGTTGTTCTGTAAAACTTTGATCCACAAATTTTACGTTGCAATTGAAATAACGCAATCAATAATGGACGGGGCGGTTGCCTGTGCTTAGAGTGGACTGTATGATATTGGTTGTTGGACGTTGGCAGGCAATTCACTCAGTCCCTTTCGACGCTCGTTAGGAAGTTTATAATGATGTGTGTTATCATGGAAACAATTCTCATCTTGCAGAATGATGTTTAATAACCTTTTTGTCACAATTGTTCTTCACAATTAAAATACACTAAGTTACTGTTCTCAATGTGAGAATACAGGAACCTTCCATCTTGGATCACGAAGTGCGAGCACATATGCTCGCCTGGCAACTTACTTGCAACTTCGTGTGAAATACATTGATTAGTTCAATTTATACACAATGCTGAACTACAACAAATTAAAACAATGTGGCTTTCACTTTGCCACAACATAAGTACAGAATGTTACTTTCAGTATAAGAATTTACGTGATCTTTTAACACGGAGCCCGATACATGCTTCTCGCGAGGCTGCCTCTCAGCGACTGATTTCTTTTCGGTTGCGGGTACGCGAAGAGAGGATTTGAACTGATTTGAACTGGCCAATTAGCGACTGCTTTTCGAGCGGTTGCAGTATGGCGAAGAGGAGTGAATGTGAACAGACCAATTGGCAACTGCTGGAATTTTGAAATGTTCTGGAAGGCTTTAGAAGGTTCAGGCGGCCGAGGCGTGGAATATCCGCGCCACGTGCGCGGCGCGGTGGTGCCGCTCGGCTATGGAACTTTCCATGCCGCGCTTCGGTGTTGCCGCCTAGGGCGTAGGAAGTGTTTTAATTTATACCTCCCTTTTCTGCTTTTGCGTGTGGGCCCGAACAAATATTGTAGACAACTCGGCATCAGATAAACTGAGAAAAATATTTATTGGCAGCCAACATATTCCTATGCGCTACAAACAGGCAGATAGTGAAAAACTGTCAAACTGTCACAAAACGTGTTCATTTTGTAGTATCATTGAGGAAGTTCTTTACATGATTACACACTCAATTCACATAAGGAATCAGTATAACCTAATATTTCCTCGCTTTCATCAAACATGATCATTAACACTATGCTATCGTGGTTGGGGATCTTAGATACGTTTCTCTCATTGCATGCATTCATTCTCCTTAATTTAATATTATTGAATTTAATTTCTACATATCAGTGCACTACCAATCTCATTTAAGGAATTTCAAAAGTCATTCAAAACTTTGGTACTTAACTGTCATATAACGTCAAGCAGAATCATCGTACCACTAAAAATTGAAATTAAAAATTGAACAAGGTTGAATATTATAGAGTAATGAACTGTAGTGTAATACTACTACCACAAAACGTAGTAATAATCACAATTTATAAACACTATTAATACTTATTTATGAAGATTTAAATATTATAGTATTTGATATAAGTTTGCTCATACTCCATTGGCAGAATTTCTTTTAACCCTATATTACAAAGGACACGTGTGCCAAGCCAAGGGCGTAATCTGACAAACCACTTTGGGTAAAAACAAAGAAAAACTCAATTTTACAATGAAACACTAAATCAAATGGACTGAATATGCTTTATATGAAGCTATAAAATACATTTTAAAGGTTTATATATATATATATATATATATATATATATATATATATATATATATATATATATATATATATATATATATATACTAAATAACTTGACTCACACACCACATGCTTTCTTGGTACTGTCCATACATGGTTTTTGAGAAGCGTTCGCAGTAGTACTTCGTCATACGAGCATTGTTTTTATCGCCGTCGTCTCATTATGATTGTTAAATGTTCAAAACAAAATTTCAATGCTACAAGACAACAGATGTGATGGGTTGCTATTCATTATTACAATATCAGTCAGTAGAGCGCCAAAAATAAAACACGTAATTACATAGGCGTAATCTACTGAACGACGCACGCGCACCGGAAACGCCGCGCACCGGAAACGGCGCGCACCGGAAACGGCGCGCACCGGAAACGGCGCGCACCGGAAACGGCGCGCACCGGAAACGGCGCGCACCGGAAAACGGCGTGCACCGGAAACGGCGTGCACCGGAAACGGCGTGCACCGGAAACGGCGTCACCGGAAACGGCGCGCACCGGAAACGGCGTCACCGGAAACGGCGCGCACCGGAAACGGCGTCACCGGAAACGGCGTCACCGGAAACGGCGCGCACCGGAAACGGCGCGCACCGGAAACGGCGTGCACCGGAAACGGCGTGCACCGGAAACGACGTGCACCGGAAACGGCGTGCACCGGAACGGCGCGCACCGGAAACGGCACGGAACGACGTGTATCGAAAGTGGCGCACCGGAAACTGGCGTAAGACTGGAATGGCGTCACCGGAAATGGCGTCACCGGAAATGGCGTCACCGAAATGACGTCACCGAAATGACGTCACCGTGGTAAAATGGCGTCACCGGAAAATGACGCCTCACCGAAATGGCGTCACCGGAAAATGGCGTCACCGGAAATGGCGTCACCGGAAATTGCGTCACCGGAAAATGGCGTCACCGAAATGGCGTCACCGGAAATGGCGTCACCGGAAATGGCGTCACCGGAAATGGCGTCACCGGAAATGGCGTCACCGGAAATGGCGTCACCGGAAATGGCGTCACCGGAAATGGTGCGCACCGGAAATGGTGCGCACCGGAAATAGCGTGCACCGGAAATGGTGTGCACCGGAAATGGCGTGCACCGGAAATGGCGTGCATCGGAAATGGCGTGCATCGGAAATGTCGTGCACCGGAAATGGTGCGCACCGGAAATGGTGCGCACCGGAAATGGCGTGCACCGGAAATGGCGTGCACCGGAAATGGCGTGCACCGGAAATGGCGTGCACCGGAAATGGCGTGCACCGGAAATGGCGTGCACCGGAAATAGGCAAAGGGACACGGTTACGTGTATTTCACTGGCTAGTCACACAATGAAGGTACCTAGAGTTTCAGAAATGGGGAGTGCGGGGATGAGGGCGGGGAAAGCTTTCGGCACTAGTTGCGTCGCGACGCGTCGTCTGACAGACTATGCTTTTGTAATCTACGGTTAAAATACATCACACCAGTATACTAGCAACTCTCAAAACATTGGACATCCATTTAGAACAAAGAGAACAACCATATCATACCCCAACAAAATCAAGAATAACAAGCAAAGCAAACTCAACAACGCGAAGTTGAAAGCAGCTCTATTTGTATGAAGTAATCTTTCACACAATGAATATCCCTATACACAGAATCTTTTAGTTTTCTATGTTTTGAGTTACCTAATCATCTGGCAGGAACTTGTGACAGTATTCCATTACCGAGTAGGTAACCGGTGGCAGTACCGTAACGTACCTCATTGCGTCGGGCAGGGCACGGCTCTCCTGGGTGGGGTGGGATGGGGTGGGGAGAAGTGGTTTGGGGAGGAGTGGTTTGAGGAGGAGTGGTGTGGAGTGGAGTGGAGTGGAGTGGAGTGGGGTGGAGTTGGTGGAGTGGAGTGGGGTGGAGTGGGGTGGGGTGGGTTGGAGCGGGGTGGAGCGGGTGAAGCGGAGGGGGGCGGAGAGGAGTAGAGTAAAGCGGGATGGAGTGGGTAGTGCGCGGAGGAGAGCGGTCGAACGGAGCAAAGCGAGACGGGGCGGGGCGGGGCGGGGCGGCTGAGCGTGCGCGAGCGTTGTTATGATCGGCGGCGTCACGTGACATGGCCCGAGGCGCCTCGTTAGCTGCGCGCACAATAAGGCGTCGCATGGAGCCCCAGGGGGATGGGGCCAAGAGGAAAAGAAGAAGAAATGGTGAGGGTGAGGAGGAGGGAGGGATGTAAAGGAATAGTGGACGACAAGGAAAGTATGAAGAGAAGTGTAAGGAAGGAAAAGAAGGAGAGAAAGGGCTCGAACAGAAAAGTGAGAGAATGAGGCCAAATTTTAATGACGATATGTAATTAAGGAAATCGTGGAAAGAATGAGAATTAAAAAAGAAAATGGCGAGGACGAGTAAGAAGAGAGATAGAGGAAGAGAACAAAAAATTGAATGTAAAACTGAGAGATAGATGGAAAGGGAAGAAAGAAAAGGGCAGAGTACAAATACAAGAAACGACCAACAGAACAGAGTTCAGGATGTGGAAAAGACTGCGACTTACCAGATTTTAATTTATGAAACATTCCTGAAAATAATACGAGAGCCACAATACAATAATACAATATTCTGAGCTTACAAATATACTACAATTACAACAGAGTGCAAAAGCACAGCAATGCGTAAATTGAAAAGTATTACAAAATATTTGAACTTATTGTTGAAAAATTCCTAGACAAGTCAAATGTGAGAATATAAGAAATCGAACAATCAAGCGATTTATTGAAAGAATTCCTAGAAACAAAATAATATGAGCTAATTTACTAAATCATGGAAGAGGAAAGTAATAATGGAAGACCAAACAGTAAGAGATCTTCCAGAAGTTGAAGAAAGTAAGAGAATTTATGAAAGAGAAATGACGAAGCAAATCCAAAAGCGCCTGGACATTCATTTCAAAGAGTGAAAGGTAATCATCGTCAAACATACGTTGTGAGGAAAGAAACGAGAGAGAACCACGTCGTAGTCGTCGGCCTGGAACGGTTGGAGCGCACAGATGAAAAGGGAACAGCAGGGTTGCCAACAGAGCGCGGGTAACTGTGAGCCGCGCGCTCCAGCGCTCTGCCAATTAGGCGAGATTAACGACGGAGGCCGCGCAGGCCTGACAACCTCCGCCCCTCCCCCGCCCTTCCACTTCGCCACCCGTGCTCCCCAGCCTTCGCCTCGTTATAAGGAAAGCCTATTGTCTCTAATGCTAAAATGGGATCTAGAGTTTTTCGTTTACATGCTTGCCATTATTGGTCGAATCAATATTCTAATATAATCAAATAAAAAAGAAATCCTTAATACTATTCAAAAGATACACATCGACAATAACTTTTAGTACTCAAATGCTTAATGTGCAATGAATAAAGACAGAGAAAGATAAAGAAGATAAAGAGAGAAAGAGGGAGAAAGATTTGAGAGAGAGAGAGAAAGAGGGAGAGAGATTTGAGAGAGAGAGAGAGAAAGGGAGAAAGATTTGAGAGAGAGAGAAAGAGGGAGAAAGATTTGAGAGAGAAAGAGGGAGAAAGATTTGAGAGAGAAAGAGGGAGAAAGATTTGAGAGAGAGAGAGAGAGAAAGATTTGAGAGAGAGAGAGAGAGAGAAAGAGGGAGAAAGACTTGAGAGAGAGTGGGAGAAAGACTTGAGAGAGTTGGAGAAAGATTTGTGAGAGAGAGGGAGGAAGATTTGAGAGAGAGAGGGAGGAAGATTTGAGAGAGAGAGGGAGGAAGATTTGAGAGAGAGAGGGAGAAAGATTTGAGAGGGAGAGAGAGGGAGAAAGATTTAAAAGGGAGAGAGAGAGTGAGAAAGATTTGAGAGGGAGAGAGAGAGGAGAAAGATTTGAGAGGGAGAGAGAGGGAGAAAGACGAGAGGGAGAGAGAGGGGAGGAAAGATTTGAGAGGGAGAGAGAGGGAGAAAGATTTGAGAGGGAGAGAGAGGGAGAAAGATTTGAGAGGGAGAGAGAGGGAGAAAGATTTGAGAGGGAGAGAGAGGGAGAAAGATTTGAGAGGGAGAGAGAGGGAGAAAGATTTGAGAGGGAGAGAGAGGGAGAAAGATTTGAGAGGGAGAGAGAGGGAGAAAGATTTGAGAGGGAGAGAGAGGGAGAAAGATTTGAGAGGGAGAGAGAGGGAGAAAGATTTGAGAGGGAGAGAGAGGGAGAAAGATTTGAGAGGGAGAGAGAGGGAGAAAGATTTGAGAGGGAGAGAGAGGGAGAAAGATTTGAGAGGGAGAGAGAGGGAGAAAGATTTGAGAGGGAGAGAGAGGGAGAAAGATTTGAGAGGGAGAGAGAGGGAGAAAGATATGAGAGAAGGAGAAATATTGAGATAAAGGGTGAAAAAGATTGAGAGAAAGGGGGAGAAAGATTGAGAGAAACAAAGAAAAAGGAAAGAAAGAGAGAAAGAAGAAATGAGATAGGTAAAGAGTAAAAGAGTGCGAGAGGATAAAACAAGAAAGAGAGAGGGGAAAAGAGGCAAGGCAAGAAAAAATTAGAAGAAAATGAAAATTGTTTATCAGACAAAAACGAAAAAAGAGTTTGCTGTGCATTTATCTTATGTCTTGATGAAAATACGCAGTTGTGATTTAGTTCACCCCTAAGTAACAAAATTATTGTTGTATCCTCCCTAAACCGTTTACTTAAACACAATTGTAACTGGACTCTTTAACCAAAATGTAAATGGCTGTTGTTTTTAATATAACGAGTAGGCAATTTTGTTGAAGATCTTATTTAGCAAATTATTAAATTTTGAGATTTTATCAAAGAATTTACGGTGATTAAAGAAAAACACCCAAATATTCTAAATTGTAACTAGTGTAAGCTTTAAATATTTTAGGTCTTAATTGTTTAAATAAAACATATAAAATTCATTATATTTTGACACATACGAAGAAATAGCCTCTCAAGCAGAATTATAAACACTTTATGAGATACAGTGTATTCCAGCATATCTGACTAGGACATATTACTGGGAATTAAGGGAATGACAGCAGCAGCAATATCTACATTAAATAAGGGCAATATTTAACATATTTAAGGAGACTTATCAAATTAACCATCAATGACATTACAAATTATCTTACCACATCAAAGAAAGCGAACAGCCAATTTTCAAGGTATATGGAATCGCCGGTTGGGCGTGGGAGACGGTTGGAGAGGAAGCCAATGGATCCAATGGCTTCCGAAAAAAAGTGCATTAGGCTTAGCTCCCTTGGCTCAGGGGGAAATCGATTGGAATCACATCGATGCGTTATAAATTACCCTCTGCTGCGCAGCCAGCTTACGAGGGCGGGGGAAGCGGGCAGCCCCGGCAGTGGAGGGAGTCAGGCACCACAGCCAGCTCTAGGATGCAAATATTCTCTCAGTTTTCAAACGGAAATTGAGACCAAGCGGAACAAAATAGTTACTTTACTTTGTATAAAGTTGATGTTGCAAATACGAGAGCTAAATTACCCATACCACTTGAATTTATTAGAACAGTCGTTAATTAAAATATGAGGGTTCTAATTTCGAAACCTAGAAACAGTTTCAGTTTTATTGAGTCAAGTTCTATTTAGGGGTCGTGAGGTTCACTTATCCTCCTTCGCTTACTACAGAGAGAGTACCAATATTTACTTGCTTGATTAAAAATGATTGTAAGGTAAAATATGCAGCTGAAGCATGGCGATTGACTTGCCGTCTTTTTCTCTCATTGAAAGTCATGGTAAGATTATCTATAGACACTCAATTAAAATTAATTGTTCAGACTCAAAATAGATAGTCGGAAAAGACAAATAAAGAGCTCTAGACTTTATCTTGGACACAACAGGCGCGTATCTGCAGTACTAACATTACAAAGGCTAAAATAAGTAAATAAAACTGCATTCTTTCCAGATAATTTGAATTATAGTTGTGTTTCCCTCCACTTTCTAATAACATGTATCGTTCCAACCACGAAAAAAAATATTTAAATAGGTAAGCGCAAAGCTCTCTTAATTTCGTGCATACTACAAACTTGCGTATTAAAGAGAAAGTATTGTAATGCTGCGGCGGAAAGTAATTTTCCATCAGATAAACTAGAATTGTCAAGCTCTGAACTAAAAGAGGAGATATATTGTATTCCTAAATGTAGTAGATTATTCCGATAACACGTTGTTTAGCCAGAATTCACATTTTGTAGGTTATCGATATCGAAAAATTGGTTTAGGGCAAACTCTGTTCGTGGTCAACATTAGCGCCTAAAGAGTTCCAACGATCTTCTTCAAAATTTAAATTCCCTGATCCATTTGGACGAACTCCAAGTCCTGAGAATTTGAAAGGAATATTTTGATTCTGGGAGATATTTTTACAAGAATCCTTAAATATATTTTTGATTTAAAAATTGCTCTGAAGATTAGGATCAATTTATTTCCTTACACGCTTAAAAATGACCTATTTTGGAATCTCTGCATCTCAGAAAATTGCCAAAGTTTAATATGTTTCTGGTGTCTTCCTACAATACTGAAGATCAAGATTTTCTCCTAATGAAAACTTTTCTTCAAAGACAGATCTTTTCATAAAACCGTATTCACTTTTTGCCAAGTGTAAGTGTCCTACATGTAATTTTGCGTGAAATAGAGGGATTTTTTAAAAAAGGATTAAAAGCAGATCTAATTTTTTTTCTAGAGCACGCTTATAAAATGGCGCAAAACCCATTTTCGTGGAACTCTGTATTTTAGAAAATTGCAAAAAATGAATACTGAAAAACTACAATTTTGATTATAGAGATTTTTCGTCTAAATAAATTTGTTCTAAAAAAATATTTTTTCAATAAAGACAAACATTTTTTTGAGAAATAGGAGTGTTTTCTTTATTTTTTCTTGACTGAAGGGCGTTTGTAAAAAGATTCTCAAAAAACCTCTCAAATGGTAGTTATAAGAATTGCGAATATTCCTTGGAGTACTTGAATTTTCAAAAATTGCAAATAATACAAGAATATATCCTTTTGTAGCACCACAAGTTTTCATCATAATAAGGTAGTTATCTTGGCATCACTTTTATATTATATCAATTTTTTATTAAGATGTTATCAACCTGTGGTCGTGACATGCGGATAACAATGTTCAATGTGCTTTTTAAACCATTTATTGTGACAATGTTCTTCAGCTACGCAAGGCGTGACCTAATTCATACCATCTAATATTCTTCGGAGTGGATCGAATATTATTACTTTAATATCATAATAAACCAACCGTATATAATTTTAGTGATAAGCATTAAAATAATAATAGAGGAAGATACATTATTAGAAGAGAACGAAATAACTATTTACGTAAGTGATTGATATCAGAATGTTGCAGTGATTGAACAGATTCAGAGTACATTGTGCTGTTATTTTCCAACGTTTCAACCTCACACAAGAAACAAAGACCACAGGAAGCAATATGTAGTGCATTATTATAACCATTAAATACTTGTGATTCATGCACTTCTATTCCCGAGTGATTTATGCACTTCAGCCGGAAGTGTCATCCGGCCACCCATGGGAAAACACGGCGCCATATCTGGTTCTGCCTTAGTGGAACAACGGCATTAATCACAATCAGCGCGTTAACAAAAGCAAGCGGAGCTAAACACGATCGTATCTGAAGTAATTACAGAGATAAATCCGCCGAATGGCAGAACGGTGGCCCACTAATTTCGTCCGCCCCGTCCGGCCTCAAAAAGTGGCCCGTGAGGAGCCACAGCCGCAACGGTCACCGCTCGGAAACACTTTGCAGTCAATTACGTCACCTCCGCCGCCTTGCCTTGTCCTGCTTTGGCGCTGCCGGCGGGCCACAATCAACCGAAGTCGTTCACTAGGCTCGCAATGCAACGTGCATTGATAAACAAGCGGAAATAAATTAAACAAATACATGAACACAAATATACATGTGCATAAAATAGTACGTATTATTTAATAAAATGTTTCAAACAATTTATTCATTTCATAATACAGAAATACACGATCGAAGATAAAATTGAGGAAAAGAGAATGCTATTACTCTGACATTCGACCTACTATAACACTAATATTATACCTATTGAAATCATTTCAAAAAGGAATCTGCTAGCTACACGTTACTTATCATTTTAAATAATATCACAAATCAAACCATCTTTTTTTCAGGAATAAGTAATCAACGTATTTTTTTCTGACTAGTGTTTTCGAGTCATAATTTGAAATAACTATTGATGTATTGGTGGAAACGTTAACGGAACATGATGTAAAAATAATGAATAATCATTCAATCGTAACAATTTATGAGAAATGAAGTGACATACAGACAACAAAAAAGCCATAAAAGAATAGCATTGCTTCATGTGGTCCGATCCCCCAAAAAATCACTGCAAAAACGGACTCTATTAAACTAGCATAATATAAATATTCTTGTATTTGTGCGAAAGGGTAATGTTAGTCGAAGTGGCATTCGTTTATCACTCACAAAAAATGTAAAGGACAACCTTGAAAAAAGCAAGCAAAACAAAACATTGATTTAGCCTTTAATGTTTCACAATTACAATTTCTTTTATTTCTGTTTTTACAAATTTAATGCTAGAATCAAAGTAACGAAATATTTTGTCCTCTTTTGGTACCATTTTGGACTTCTGTGCAACGTCCCGCAACCCCCGACTGCTGGGCCAGAAAAAGACAGAACGCGACCGTCAACAGACCCGACGCGCCGACGGCGCCGGTAGAAAAGCCTTCGTTGCGAACTTCGGGACTTATATTGCGGAGACAAAACGGGAATGAAGACTCCTACAATGGCAATATAATCCAGTCCTCCGGCATAAGGAGAATAATGATTGCAAATAAAAAGCGAGGAGGGAGGGGGGCAGAAAGCAGAAAACCAAGGCTCTAGGAAATAATGGAAGCACTCTTTTGTAGGAGAGTACCCCTGAAGATATTGAATAATTGTGAAAAATAAACGAGTATGTAGGGGAATGGGACCAGTACTATAAAAGAAATGAGTAGCTGAAGCCTAGAGGAAAATGACATCGTAAGTGCGAAAAAGTAATTGTTGCGGTTGGGTGGGATATTGGTTGATGTTTCCGACCACGTCAACTGATAAGGTCATTCGTGTCGTTAGAGCAGTGAAGGTTATATTCCGAGAGTTGGCGGTGTTCCTCTCCACTGGATACTGAGATCTGTCAGCGATTGATTGATTGATTGATTGATTGTTAGTGATTCCGGGCACCTCAACTTCTATTATCATTATTCCTGTAAGTGTAGTGCGTGTTTTTGCTCGGGAGTTTGCGGTGGTCTTCCAGTGCTGGAGAGCCGACCTAACCTCGGTTAATGGGGTTTTCCCCCACCAGCGGGGCCCCCGACCGGTCTGCCGGCATATGTGGTAGTGTAGTGCATGTTAGTGTAAGTGTGTGTGTGGGGGGGGTAAGGATGGGACAACAAAAAGGAAGGGAAGATCACGCGCGGTCCGTGACCCGTTTGTTAGGGAACTGCTCCGGCATTCGCCTGGTGTAGATCAGAGAAATCACGGGAAACTACCGATCAGAGCAGCCGGCTGCTAGAATTCTCTCCCAGACAGCGACTGAATTCGACGTAGCTTTATAGCTGGTATCGAAAAATCTACCGTCTCCGGGACTCGAACACCAGGACCTCAAGGACAGAGGGAGGTACACGCAAATCAGTTTGGTCAAATAGGCTGAAACACAGAGCGACCTACCCAATGAAACAGAAAGAGGGTCAACTACGTGTATACATAAAAATAACTTTTGTTACAGCACTGTAGCAGAAACAAACAGCGAAGGAAGGAGATCAGCGAAATCATCGTGAACACGAAGAGGATCTAAGAAGAGGAAGACAGTCCGGAAAAGAGTGGACCAAGTCAACGAGAAAGCGACGGCAGTGTTGGCGACGGTGGCGCCGCCGGTGGCAGAAAGGAGCGCCCGGGCGTAGAACGACGGTTCAGCGTCTGGTCGTACAAATGTCGCATAAAGTTCAATTCCGCAGACCTCTCGTTCCGTGGCTGAGGACCTCGCGGAGCGCGCGAAGGGGGAGAAAGTCCCGGGAAGGGCCGCAGGGCGAGAGAGCGGGAGGGGAAGGGACCGCCGGGAGCGGGCAGCAAAGCGCTCATTTCGCGACCACCGGCACCCGAATTTCTTTCGAGGAGCGCGCCCCTCGAGGGCTCAATCGCCGCCCTCAATGTCCACACACACCTCCATCACCTGCGACACACATACCGCCAAGAGATTTTCCAATCGTCCCCGGTGGATTGAATCGGTAGATTGTATCGGTGGATTGTATCGGTGGATTGTATCGGTGGATTGTATCGGTGGATTGTATCGGTGGATTGTATCGGTGGATTGTATCGGTGGATTGTATCGGTGGATTGTATCGGTGGATTGTATCGGTGGATTGCATCGGTGGATTGTATCGGTGGATTGTATCGGTGGATTGTATCAGTGAATTGTATCGGTGAATTGCATCGGTGAATTATATCGGTGGATTGTTTTGATGCCGAACTGTCATTGAAGGGAACATGAATATGTATGCAACAAGGGCGTTAAAAGGTTCTACTAATCGAATGGAGACAAATGTCCGAGAGCCTTTGTCCCGAGGGCTTTCTGACGCCCGAGACCATTAGAATCAGTGAAGTCCATGGTACATGTACAATTTTATTTTTTACTTAGTTTTTGATTTATAATTACTTGCAGAGCGTGCGGGATGGCCGGAGGGTGAGAGAGCGGGAAGGAAGGGAACGCTGGGAGGGAGTAGCAAAGTGCTCATTTCGCGGCCACCGGCGCCCGAATCCTTTTCGAAGAGCATACTCCTCGAGGGTCCCTATAGGAATCGCCGCCCTCAATGCCCACACAGATCTGCATCACCTGCGACCTGCACGCACCGACACACATTCCGCCAAGAGATTTTTCAATCGTCCTTCCGCGTCATTTCTTGAAAGGGAATATATCCGGTTGATTGTTTAGATGCGATTCTATCATTGAAGGGAACGCGAAAACACTATTTTTGGGCTAAGGATTATTTTCGTTCATAAAAATTTTTAGGTTATAAATTGCGGAGAACGAATGAAAGTTGAATAATCGTAACTATTATTTTTTGAGTTTCGTTTGTATATTTTTACTTTTGATCTGCTACAGGTGCTGTGATGTCAATGTACAGGTAAAGCAGTGATGTCAATGTCTGCAACTGATGGCATGTGACGAGTTTCTCAGCGTAACTACTTTCGGGGAAGGAAACTATATGTAGTAACCCTGCTGTATTCCACCTTGGTGAAATCGCATGTAAAAAAGAAGATACGCACAGAAAAATTAAAAATAAAAGATAACAACAAACGTTGTTAACTTTATTAAAATCCCGCCAAATCGGGTTTCACGTGTAAAGCATAAAAGTGTTCGGGGTGACTTTGACTACCTAGTGCGAGGTGAGCAACTGCAAAAAGGGGTGATATCGTAATACCCCTGCCATGGACTACCATTGGTGGTATGGAGATCACTGATATAAAGGAAATGTTTGGAATTCAATCCAAATATTCGAAGTTAATATTTCTGCAGTAAATATTTGAAAAGTCTTTGATTCCAAAAACATTATATTTACTAATATTTTTATATTTATGAAGTGATATTTGAATGACTATGGTAAAACACAAACTATGTAGCTCTAACTTGGTGCGCATTTCAGACTGTCATTACTGATGTATAAACGTTCTTCAAAATAATTTAAATTTTAAGATTTCATAAAAAGTCCGTAAAAAAATTTAAAAAAATTTGCACAAAAATATTGGCAATATAAGTTTTTCTGCAACTTGCACTTTATAAATATGGCAAAATCCATTTTTTTCATATCTAGAGTTCACTTATCCCTGCCAATATACAAACCAATCTTTCATAAGTAGACAGGCCCGGACTGGGCCGGGGCTCGCCAACCTTCCTCAAGGGATTTTTCTAATTTCCTTCAAGATCAATGCTGCTAAGAGAACAATTTCAAATATTTTTTATGCGTAAAATTGTCCACGATGTGAACCTAAAGTTTTATTTTTTTTAACTTTTAAAGCTCTTTAAAGTATTTTAAAATTTCTAAGCTCTTTGGTCGAAATTGATGAATCCTGGAGAGCAAAACAGTTGTAAAGATTAATTCATCACCGCCTGCAATACATTTTTATTTTACTTTGTTTCCGAAGAATTTTCTCACTGCCCAAAAGATTCACACAAGCGATCTATTTTGGCTTTGTTCGACCTGCTCCTTTAACTCAGCGATAATGTGGTTACCTCGTCCCTTGACAGGGATTGATTGATTGATTGATTGATTTATTATTATTATTATTATTATTATTATTATTATTATTATTATTATTATTATTATTATTATTATTATTATTATTATTACTATGATTGCGGGCGCGTCAACTACTAGGGTCGTTAGTCAAGTAAGTGTAGTACATGTTTGTTCCACGGAAGGTGGCGATGGTTTTCCCGCGCTGGATGGCGATATCCGCCGCCGACCTACCGTCGTCTAACGGGGGTTTTCCCAACCAGGTATCTCCCACTAGCGGGGCACCGCCCCAGCCGGGACAAGCTTGAAGCTCCCGAGCGCTCTACCGGCGTTTGTGGTAGTGTAGTGCATATTGGTGTAGGTGTGTGTAAGGAGAGAGGATTGGAGAAGGAAGAGATAGGAAAGATGGCGCTCGGTCCACGGCCCGTTTGTTAGGGTAGTGCTCCGGCATTCTCCTGGTGTTGATCGGAGAAACCACGGAAATCTACCGATCAGAGCAACCGGTAGCTAGAATTCTCCTCTAGACAGCCTGAATTCGACCTACCTGATAAGCTAGTGTCGAAAATCCTGCTACCGTTGAGACTCGAACAAAGGACCTCCCGGCCACGGGGGCTGCAGTGACATCAGCTGAAGCCCTGAACAATCTTTTCCAGTCTTTGACCGGGAATCGTCAGTCAACCGGTTTCGAGCCCCAACGGTGGTTTTTTTGACAGTAGCATGATAGCTGAATGAAATTCTAGCGACTGTTCGAATCTATAGATTTTCGTGGTTTGATCAAAACCAGGCTAATTTAACCAAGGCTAAAACTTAATAGTTGCATCTAGTATTCATAAGGTATTTTATTTTATGCCTTAACTTCATAACGTTAGATTTTATGTTTTTTACGTTACCTTACAATATTAAGTACATAACATTTAAATTGTTATATCAACATTTTAAATAAAAGAAACATACGCCAGTAATAATCGTGGTATTTATTGTTAGGCATATGCAATGTTGGCTTTACAATCACTAGTCATAAATATGTTCAAAGTTATTATAATGCAAAATTATCTACTTGCTGTAATAAAACAAACAGAAAAACGATCAAATGTTCACACATCTCAATTTCCTGACACCAGTCTGAAATGTCAATTCTATCCTCCTATTTTAGCAAATCGACGTGACTCTGTATTTTACATCTCGCAGGTGCGGGAAATATAAACACTATAGGTCAAGGTCACTTTCGTTATTTAGTTAGTGTATCCGAATTGCGTAGTATACAGATACAATCTCATAATATATATCCCGTATCCGCCTATGCATAATGAGTTCAAACATTGAATTGAGAATCCTTCACTGTCGTATTTTATATCAAATGTATATATTATTTATTCAGAGCGATAAAGTTATAAATGTGGCGTTGACAGTTGCTTGGAGGGTGATAATGAAGTGCGAAATAATTACTCTTTATTTGTTATTTTCCTATTGAACCTACCTAAACGTATACATTTCAAAGTGAATTGAAAATTGTCCTTATTTATTCATATGCATTGGAAAAATATTTTTTCACTCTAATATAAGTCTGTGTCTGAAATAAAAGTGAGATATTGTTCAATAGCATTGTTGCTGGAGCAGGCAACTAGCTTTACTGCTGTCTTTTCCGATTAAGTTTGTCTAGATTAGTGTAAGCTACTTTATTGGTCTATGAAATAATTTGATACACTGTCTATTAAACTCAATGACGTGAAAGAGCTCTCAACTCAATAAATATACACTCGCGCGTTTATTTCTCTCAGTTGGACGTCACTGCACGAGAGGTCAATACGTTGTCACGTGGCCCAGCCGCCCCTGGCATACGAGATGCGAGTCGACGTGACTCGAGAGTAAATGACAAGCACTAATGACAGAAGGGCGGCGCTGATTAGCAAGGCCTCCTTAATCAACTTACTACGAGCGAAGTGACTCGCGAAATTAAAGATTGATTGCCGAAAATCGATATCTCATTTCAAAAAAGGCATCCCATTTGCTGACGCATAAATGGACCCAAAATTTAATTGCCTGCAGAAAAACACGCAACCAGTCGAAAACTCAGTTGTGTAATTTTCGTCCTTTAACCGCAGATTTCTGCGATTCTGCCGTCACATTTTTGTAGATATTGCCATTGCGTAAAACTGCACATGCTCTTCCCAATATTCTACCGTCAATTTTTTTCGGGAATTTTCATCGTACAAACATATTTCCCAGTGTTTTAATGTCACTATTTTCCACAGGTATTTTCACGAATTTAGGACGAGATAAAATTTTTCGTAATTATTAACTAGGGAAGATAATGATTATACGAAAATCGTAAATATGACCTTTGCGAGGCGCAATCTCTGTACAAAAAATAATCATGAAATACGCAAAATAGGTAAATAAAATACACGACCCGAGCATATTTTAGCTTTCGAAAAATCCGCTCTGCGTTCTATTTTGCACGAAATACTCTTGTTGCCGTTCGTGTTGGCCTGCACGTACATGTCAATTAGGTATACTACAAATCGGATTACGCCGGATTTACTTCTTGTATTTATTATGACGAATTGCAGAAATAAATGGAGCGGTTTTGCGATTTAACGTTTGTCAACAGGTATTCGCACTTCACAGGGCCTAAAATTCAATATTCAGCTAAAACATGAAATATTTTGAAATAACTTGGGAAACGAAGTGCAAAAGTATGTCCATGCAAAATAACTCTTTAGCCCAGATAGGCTTATATTGATGCAAAAATGCGAAAACTCAGCCAAAAAACTACCTATACGATTTATCGCATAAAACATTCCAAGCATTCGCCGTTCGTTTAAATTTGGAGCGTAGGAATAAATGTAACAAAACACATAATAAAGAATATACAAGACCATAATAATAATTATAATAATAATAATAATTATTATTATTATAATAATAATAATAGTGTAGTAATAATATAGTAATAATAATAATATAGTAATAATAATAAAATAATAGTATAGTAATAATAAAAAATTATTATTATTATTATTATTATTATTATTATTATTATTATTATTGTTGTTGTTTGAGATTACTTCCAATTTAAATACACTCGCCTTCAGCTACTTCTGATTAATCCTTAATATGACACTTCACTCGCTACTCAACCTAATTACTTTTTTCAAAATCTATAGTTGCGCTGACAACTGAGGTCATTAGCGACTCAATATTTGCACATTACGTTAACAAATAGTTAATACCATAATGTTATTACTTTCCACGCTTCTTGTCATTGACGCCTATGATTATAAAGGCTAGATAAATACATATATTTCAAATCAACGGGGGAGATACAGTATTTTCTCTGAATGAGAGTACAAACATGTCTTTGGTTAACTTTTACATATTGTTGGTCTTAATTAATATTTTACATATCATTGATACATTGAGTTGGTCAGTTTTAGTAGATGCGGTAGGTATTTTTATTTGAGCTAAGAAAATCTACAATTTTAATGCTATTACTCACAGTTAATTCTTGATGGTTTCGTTCTGTGATAATCGTGATGGGACTTCAAGCTCGTTTACTCACCTGGAAAAAACGATGTACATATTGTTAACTTGTGGAGCAATAGCGCTAATAATAATAAAATTAAATCTCGGAAAAAATATTTTAGCTTCATGAATCTGCGATAAACTGGTTTGTTACGTGATTGCGAGTTCAAGTAATGACGTTACATTTATTTCAACAAAGTTGAGTAGTTAAGCATATAATGTTTCAAACGACTTTTCATACGAACGAGTCTATCGATGTTATCAAATGTAACAAACAAATGCGTAGAACAAAAAATAATTGACCCAAGTTCATGATCATAGAGAATGCTACACAAAATTGAACACCGAATCGGAATCTACCTCTGGGTCAATTCCATATCAAATCTCTATACAATAAACCATCAAACTCAGATTATTATTAATTTAATATTTCAACACGTAAGCGATAACCGCACTCGTCAAACGAAATCAGAACCCCCTCCCCTAACTCCCGCCCAAATTCGTTAATTGAAGTCCTAAAACGTCCTAAAACACACTGACCTCGTCAAAAGTCTTACAACACAAGCGGCAGCCGCACTGGCAAACGAAATCAGAACCCCCCTCCCCCAAATCCCGCGCAAATTCGTTAATTGAAGTTCTAAAACGTCCTAAAACACATTGACCTCGTCAAAAAGTCTTACAACACAAGCGGCAGCCGCACTGGTAAACAAAATCAGAAACACCCGCCCCAAATCGCGCGCAAAATTCGCTAATTGAAGTTCTAAAACACCGCCCTCTTCGGGACATTCTTACTGCGGGGAGACGCCGAAGATCAGACCTCCCAAACTGCGGGGAGCGCGCGATCGGCGGTGCGAAGCGGGCCGCCGCCTCTGCCTCCCACGGCGCGACCCCAGAGAACTGCAAGCACGTCAAGTATTCCAATATGTCCGGAATGTCGCGGCGCAGGAAAACAAGGGCGGCTCCTGCGCCAAATCGCGACCCGCTCCGCCTCGCCCCTGCCTTCCCCAAGGGCACCGCCCCCCACCCCCCTCGCTCAACCCCTCCTTCGCCCGGGGTGGGACTTCGCGGCTCGGCGGGGACCCTTTGTGGTCGCCGAAGCCGCAGGAGAGGCCGTTACCGACTTTCCGCCAACTTCCGGCGGAAGTCGGAAATTAAATGGCGGATTGGGGAACGCGGGGGGGGGGTGAGAAGAATGGTAGGTAGCACGTAAAATGAGGAAAAGAGCATTTCGGGATGTTAGTTGTTATTTATCACCGTGGGTAAGTTGCGGTTGAGATCGGAATTATCGGGATTTTAAAAATGTATTTACGCTGAAATTACTATATACAAATTGGTAATACTTTCAGGATATCATAAAAGTAATATTATTTAATCAGTGCTGGCTTACTCTGATTGACAAAAATATTGTAGAAATGAGTGTAAACACTCATTTCAGCATATGAGCGAGTTAAAATCGAGTATTATGAATGAACACATTAGCACTCACTAAGTATTTCACAATATAATGTGCCTTAAACTATAACTCAGATTTTTAATTTTGTGTGAGAACGCAAAACAGTATTTAACACAAATTAATAAAAATTAGTTACCATGTATAACTATGTAACCCTCGGGGGATGAAACAAAAACCTAACTCAATTGAAGTTTAATTATATTAGAGAAAAACTTATAGAATTTCGAAAATTTTGACGATGTTCAGCCTTCTGGCTATCGCTGCTTTGTAATTTAAATAGTATTACATTTAAATGTAATTTAAATGTGACGCAATGATCTCATTACGTATTAACTGACAGTAGGAATCTTATGTTTCAATAATTGTTTCAGTTTTCATATTATCGAATGCGTTTTTTTTGTTTTTGTTTTACTTATCTCCCATAATTGACGAACGAGGAAAACACATCATAAATCTTTTAAATGTAGTTGATCAGTTAGATCCAAGAGATAAATTACTGAAGAGAGAAAAATTGCACTTTTGGGAATTAGCATGTTGCTTCCATTAGCTGGCTTGTGATTTCAACTCTACCGGAGGGAATGATTTAACAGTAGATATATTGGGACGCTCTGGGAAAATATTTATCTAAATAATCTTTTCAGTGGACTTTAATATCAACTGGTATTCAAATCCAACATCAATTACTCACTGAAGAATTAACTGGTTTATTTTCACTACAGAATAAATGGTGTGTTTATTGAACAAATTATGTTTACCGTTATTAAAGAAAATCGATAAAAGGTGTAAGTACTTTTAGACAAAAGATAATGTAATATTCTTCTTTGAACAAACATTCTTGAGCAATCAACAGAACTCTGAATGTTCCTTCTTTACAACCAATAACTCCCTCCGTTTTATTGGAATGAAAACACATAAAACAAAGTTAAAGGGAAAAGCGAGAAGAGTGAACACAAAGATATTTACTACAATATGTAACTTCGATTCAAAGCTTAACTACCCAACTTCGCGTTCCGTCGGTGGCGAGTATCAAAGTTAAACATATGGTGTCGCAACTTTTGATGGCGAATACGGGAGCTAAACGGTGAAGGAAGACCGGACGGGGGAGAGGGAGAAATCTCATGTTTTTCTGCAGGCGACATCGGTTGCAGTGAAACAAAAAGGCGGCTCCACCGTGCTCCAACGTGACCTCCCGACTCTTAGAGTCGGATTGTTTAACTTCACGGATGATTTGTCAGGAGCTTCTCTGTGGAAGTTTCAACCTCAGCAGGGGAGCCGGGGTCGGCGAGCAAGGAACCGCCTGTGAAGGGAGAGAGGATGGAGAGAGAGAGGGGAGGATCTACGTGGAGACAACCCAACGTGGAGAGGAGAGGAGAGGAGAGGAGAGGAGAGGAGAAGGGTGGGGAGAGAGAAAATGCTGAGGAAGGCCTTCGCTCAGACCGTCGCGCTCTGAAGCAAGAAACGCTGCGAGAGCTCTTTCATCCCGCTTACATGCGTAGTATCGTGCACCACGTGAACAATGGAGCAACGTACGTTCAATGCATGGCTATGTTTTCGTTTCGGCGGCTTGCCTTGTGCGACTGGCATGATGGATGGGGATGGAAATAGAAGCCGACCACACTCGAAGCAACACACTCCTAAAATTAAATATAAATAAGGTAAATTACATCAGATAATATTGTGTTTAAAGCGAGCCAACGAATATTAGAACAATGACCAATACCAAAACAACATAAAATTTAAATGTATGCAACTAACAACTGTTATTCTCAGAAAAATTGCTTGACATGGAAAGTAGAGTCTCAAATCAATATAAAGCAATGGTAGGAAGCAATCAATAACAAAGTTACAAATTTCCACAACGGATGGTTAGACATAAAAAATATAATTTCGTGAAGATGATAATGCTCTACATACTTCACACGTGTCTTAAAATGAAGCTACTATTTTTTTACTTACTAACAGCTATTCAACGAATTCAGTAGGTATTATCGACCTGATTTAAAAATACCAAGTCTGAGTTTTTCTTTCTTTCTTTTCAGTTTTATCTCACCTTTTTACTGTGTAGCTCATCTTTTAATCGTTTGAAGGTTTTCATGTGTATACTTGTAGTCTATCTTATCAACAAAATTGAATTATTTTAAAATTTACACTTAAAAATATTATTTTCTATTTTCTTTCATCTCTTTCCAAGATGGTCGTGTACACGACTTATTAATAAAAATAGAACCGCATAGTTATGTTCAAGCTTCACAAAACAAAAAGAAAATCCAATACAAATGATTAAAGTAGTGTCCGTGAACTACATATCCGATCACGACTTTCTCCTCTAACGTCTTTTCAGCTCTTTTCTCAACCTGAGGAACTCCCGAGATGGTGATTTGTCCTTCGGGTAAGAAGACGACACACTCGCGTCACCAAGCTTGTTCCGGGCTCCGTGTAGAGGAGCTGCTTCTCCCAAGACGGCAACCTCCGGAACGACTGAGGCACGGGCGCCGAGGACGGAGACCGAGGACGGGGATCGGAGCGAGGATACGGCGGGGCGGGGGCGACGGCTGCGCGGAAGGCCATCAATCAAAGACGCCCCGGAGCGTCCAACTTCCCGCGTGTCGCGTGGCAGATGTTTTCTCTCGCCAAGTCCGGGCGTGTAAGACGACCTCTTCCTGCCCTGCGTCCCGACGCTCCCCCCGCTCCTCCCATCAGCCCCGCCCCCTCCACCCACTCACCTTCCCCTCCTCGCACCACCTTCCTCAGCGCAATCGTCCCCATTCTGTCACTCTCTACATCGCCTTGATGTCTAGTTCCGCTCTGCTGCTTCTTCTTGCTCGCTCCACCCTGTTCCACGATTTCATCTCCCTCCACCTACTCGCTCTTCCACTCATCCCTTTTCGCCCCGTCAGTCACCGCTCACTCGTCCGCGAATCGCCTGGCGTCGGTTGAGGTGGCTCAGGGCATCATCTGAAGACAATGGAGGGCTTCTGACCGGGAGGTTCTGGGTACGAAGTCCCAACGACGCTGCGGCAGGATTTTCGACACTAGCTAGATAGCTAGATTGAATTGAACTGCTGACTGCAAGAGAGTTCTAGCAGCAGGCTGCACTGATCGATAGTTTTACGTGATTTATCCGTTCAAATCAGGCGACTGCCGAATCAGTACCATAATAAATGGACCACGGACTATTCGCAATCATCCTTTCCTCTTCCTTGTTCTCTTCTCTCTTCTTACTTACACACACACACACGCACACACATACACATTCATACACACACACATTCATACACACACACACACATTCATACACACACACACACATTCATACACACACACATTCATACACACACACATTCATACACACACACATTCATACACACACACTTACACCCACTACATTACCAAACATGTCGAAAGCACAGAGTTTGTCCTGGCTACGGTGATGCCCCAGGTGAGAGATACCTGAATAGGGAAAACTCCGCAAGTTCACATATAGATAGTCACCGAAACTCGCCAACCAGCGGGGAAATAACAGCGCCTCCTCTCGTAATAAAACTTGCACTACCCTCACGAGTAACAGCAGTTGACGCTCCCGAAAACAAAAAATAATCAATTCTCGCCTTCAATTCTCGACCTCCTGCCCACTCACTCCGTTGTATCTCTCTCTGCCTCACCTCGCTCTGTCCTCTCCCTCTGGCCGGACCCGTCATAACACACAGGTCATGGCCAGCCCCGCCCCTCCCAACTCACACGCCCCGTCCCGCCCACTCACCTCGATCCAGCCCACCCTGCTCACTCCCACTGCTCACCTCCTAAACCTATTTGCCCCATTCACCGTCACCAACCGACCCATCCCCGTCCATTCCCCCTCTTCCTCAATTATCTCTTTCTCCCTCTCCTCTCGTCCTATCCTCATCTGTCACGACGTTTCGGTCCCATCTATTCGCCGTGGCTTCGCCGTCCCCGCCATCCCCTCCTTGGCCCCGCCCTCTGACCTGACGTCCCTGCCCCGGGGCGCCCGGATCCCCCCTCCACCTCCTCCCCGCCGATCCAACGTCCCTTTTGGGCTCGCGTCGTCAATCACTATTTATCGCGTCGGTAGGAATTAGCGGCCCAATGGAAAGCAACTGAAAACCCGGTGATGGCGACAAACCGCGTTAAGCAGCACACGTCAATCAATCTCAAAGCCCATTAAATTACACGTCAAACAAAATTATATTATTTCCATTTTCACATAAATTTGTGAATTGATCTTCATTCCTATTCAGAGTCATATTCCATGGCTTACGCGCTGCCTTTCTTTTTCAGAATTGCGTGAAATGTAACTGCGGAATGTGTGAATGGGGTATTTAACGGCGAGTAATTTTGCTCGTATTATTGCGGCAGGTGGATTCAGTGAATAACTCTGCGTTAAGCAATTAGGGAAAACGAAGTGCAATTTAACAGTAGACCTGTAATGACGATAATATTCTGTAGTGCTCTTATAAAGACTTTCCTCGTTAACAATGCAGGAAGTATGCTATGTTTGCCTTTACGTAACAGCATCGATATTAACTGTTGAGTTAAGGCAAATTTCGTCCGGAATTTATTACCTACGTAGTACGATGCATCAACTCATTTTGACGATTAGTTTTGTACTAAATCATGAATCTAATCTAAAACACAATTATATTGGAGATTCGAATTCCCCAAACTTTCTTCGATGTCTTCAAGATTACAACAACAATGAAAACAATCCGATGCCTACTTAATCTAGCGCATCTTCTCATTTGGAGAATACGTTTCCATTAGATCGCGAGTTTAGTTCAACACAAAATCACGTCACATGCCCAACCTGCCGCAAGAGGTTTTGTCGATTTGCCTCCAAGGGGCGGACGCCGCAATGAAAACAATCCAATGCGTCACCGGTGCCGACATTTGACTCTCACTAGCCTCCAGTGAACCACCGAAACACGCGCGCTTAAACCGCACTGCCAGGCATTGTTACAGAGCGGGACGACTCGGTATTTGCATGGCGGAGGGTCGTGCATATATAAATACCAGCAGAATTTGTAAATAAATTCATTAATTCATTATGCATTTCACAGCGCTGGAACGGCAGGCATTTAAATATATTAATCCTGGCGGGCGGTGGGTCGCCGCCGCGGCGCTATTGTGCCCTGGGGAGGCACAAAGCCACTTGGGCGCGGGGCGGCGGGGGTGGGGGTGGGGGTCAGAGGGAGGGGAGGGGGCAGGGCTGAGAGTAGGGGTGGGACGAGCTCCGCGCCGCTAATCAACCCCGTACGCGGAATTAATAAAACTACGCTCCCCCCGCCGCCTCGATCCCGCTCGTTTCGCTTAGCGTCACGCTGCCCAGGGCGGCCTCGGTCGCGATACAAAAGATGTCCTCCACAAGGCAATTTTTTATTTGAAAATATTTACCGCAGATGAAAGCGAATTTCTAATGTTTCTGAACTACTGTTGTACAAAATTACTCAGGAATTTTGCTAGAGAACAGCGAGAAGAGTAAAAGGATTCGTGGTATAGGATTGGATTGTTCATTTAAACTAGCACAATTCCATGAGATAATGCGAACGCTCTTTAAGGGCGGTGAAAGGGTAAGGGAAGAAAGTAATGAATGGTGTTAGAAGTACCATATTTAATATAATTAAGACCTCATGCAATAGAAAGTGATAGATGCAATGAATTTACAAAACAAAACAACAGTGCATAGCTCATGGATGTATTTAAACAAATTATACGGCGCTGTTGTCATTTTTCTTGCTTTTAATTTCCAGCAACAGCATAAATTTACAACAGGGAAATTTTTAAAAAAAACGATGGAGCTTTTTGGTTATTTCTTCAAAATTAATTTTTGTTTTATTTTGTAGACTATATTATTCTAAAAACGTTCTCTCTGGAACGGGTGATAATTATAATTGTTTAAACATATTTGTGTACTTAAGATTTTGGTTAGACAAAATTATGAAATTGATTAATACGTAAAATGAAAATTTTTACGGAATCAGATTTATTAATTACAATTCCACTCGTGAAATTAAATCCAATAGTGTTTAACTATATATTGAAAATGCCCTAATCAGGCTCATGTATCTCAAAAGGTTTATCGCTTTTTCTATCCGATTTTTCTTACCGTTTCTTTCCACTGACCAATCATAAACTGTGACTCATCTGTCTTAGGAGGTGGTATACATCGATCGCAATATCGATGTCCCATAAACCGCGTACGAACTATAACATAATATATTTGATATTAATATAGTTTTCAGTTATTTTCAATATTTGTCGGATTTTGGAACTCTCTTGAACATAATTTCATTCGTGAAATAGTCCCCTAAAATACTACTCGTGCTTTGGAAAGTTGGAGCACTTGCGGTATTACCCATGATAAATTCTGCACGAAGGAACCCTTCACATAAAGATCGCGTTTTTTAAATTCAAAGTAAAATGAAGTGTTTAATTTAGCTCTTAAAATAAAGAATAGTTTGTAATAAGTAATTAACTAATTTTTTCAATAATTACATTTCTAATTTAAAAAACTCACATTAAAATACAATATTTAGAAAATAATGTAAATAGGAATAATAATAATAATAATAATAAATTATTATTATTACAGTTAATTATTATTATTAATTCAAAATAGTGAATAATTATGGATATTTATTTTCGCCAATAGTATTTTCTAGTTGGCTTTTAACACGCTGCTTTGACTACAAAAATGAACTTCCTAAATAAATATTAGTTTTTCATTCTAAACTACGGCACAACGTTGGGAGTTTATGTTTTGTTTTGTAGAACAAAATAGTCATGTTTAATCAGCAAGACCTTCGTAATTTGTCATTGCATAATTTCCACGTGGCCTACTGTGACCTCGCAGACCTGCAAAACTCAGGACTGTTTGCTCCATGTGTGTTCGTGTAATGGTAGCTGGGCATATTTTGGTGGGATTTTACAGGATTTCAAATGGAAGTTATATAAATTGCATTATTATTATTATTATTATTATTTTATTGCATTATTTGCATTGCAATATTAATTATTTTAAGACAGTGTGAGAATGATTATAATTAGTTTTTTTGGCTCATGCTCCACGTTTCGAAAAACTAGGAAGCACCATTATCATATAGTTTTAGGAGAGTATCAAAGAATAAATGTAAACAATTACTTCAGGCAATTAATATTTTAAAATATTTTATTCAAAAGAGACAAGAAGATACTTGATGTAGAAGTAATAGGAAATATTACGACAATACAAATAAAGGAATATGATGAGTATATTTCTTAGAATGAAAATAAATATAGTGAGTATGCATCACGCTACAGAACAATAAACCAATGGGATTTCTACTGTTATTGAAATTCCGTCATTTTACGCATCGCACGAGTTTAATCAAGTGAATATTATAAAAATCTTTTAACTTGTTTTCAAATGAACATTGGTTAATAGTTTTGCATTTCTTCCAATAAACATTCCCACAAGAAAATTAACGATTAAACGAAAAAAAATGACGAACTAAATTAACTCAGTGGTATTATGTTACTATTGCTGGGTCACTGAATTCTGTATTGACATTGAACTTTCTATTTCGTCTCTGTTTTAAACTGTATTTAAGTTAGGACCTCGTGTTGCGAAATTTCCACTAAAAATTGAGATAATTAATGTTGACAATTTTTTTATATCAACATGTCGATGACATTTCTCATATTTTAGCGTGCTTCTTTATCAAGTGGATCCTCAGATATGAGTTGTATACGCAGAGGTTGTTTACAGCTATATGAAGCGGTCCCGTGATTTTCGGTAACTTCGTTGACGAATCGAAAACTAGTGTTAGAAAAATGAGTTGTCTACTATTGCAAAATAAAATCGTCAAATAAATGTATCCAAATATTAACAAACTATAACAAGTTCCCGCGACTCCAACATTGCAACGTAAAGTTTGAGGAACAGAAGCAAGAAATAAACTTGTCTTTTGCGCATTATTACTTATGGTTTAAAGATGTGCTGCAAAAAATGATCTTTTGGACAAAACGCCTTCTTAAGAAATAAAAAATTAAAACCCGACTGGGTTGCTATCAAATGTGATGCTATTTGCGCGGCGTCATAAAATTCAGTATTTTTGCGAGCGCGCACTTCTGTTACTCAGTTTAAGTGGAGTTAGAAGGGACATTAAATTGAGCACTAAATAAATTAAACTGTGTTCTACTCTCCAATAACCCTTAGAAGCTGTTTCAAGTCTTTTCTGACCCTAGGCGCAAATAATGGTTTGCAATATTCTGAAAATTATTCACATGAATTTCTCTTTCCAGATATGCAATTACATTCAGTTTTACATATGTTGTAAACTTTTCAGTTTTTTAAGTTTTCTTGGTTTTCATGTTATTTGATTTTTACGCGGATGGGGTGAGAAATGCTCCCAAGTAAATTCCACGTTACAGGTCTAAATTATAAGAAAAATTCTAAAAACGTGTTCATTTCTGTTTTATAATATTATGTTGTTGTGTATGAATGAAAATCTGGCGTATTTGTCTATTGAGAGTTAGTTGCTTTGAATCAGACATTATCATGCTGATATGGAAGACACCTATGTATAGTGTTGAGGATATCCTAGAATGTTTTTCTGGGAATATTATTTTTTATTTTTTAGAACGATATGGTGAATGAATCAAACAAATAGTATAATTATCTTAATGAATAAATCCAAATAAAATCCGTGCGTGAAATACAGGTGAATTGTTAGATAAAACGTGTGGGGTCAAATCTGACCCCAAACAGTGTCCACATAAGTAATGGAGAAACAGCGTCGAAGGGTGAAAATGAATTATTATTACAGAAGATTGATGTCATTCATATTTAGGCAGTCATTTTTGCCGGATACCGCTAGTATTGTAATTGCCGAACGATGAACCAGTGAAAATCTTAAAGATTTTTTGGCAGTTTGTATTAGGATCACTGTTTATTAGGATCACTGTTTGAATACAATAATTACGGATTTTTCCTCTGTGAATGTGAAGCCGGATCAGAGAAACACATTTCGCTAGAAAAGTTTGTCCTAGACAATCATTAACCATCAAAACACAAACATTAGCAATCATTGCAAATGAATCTGTGGAGCAAGAACCTTTTGTAGAGCTAACAAACAGTTTCCTTCACCAAAACGTGGTCATATTGGGTTTAGGAAAATTTAATAATTTAAATGCTTTCACTTTCTTGCTTCAACACATCTCAAATCGGTTTTAAAAAGTAGATAAAAGTTTGTTTGTCCTAAAATTGGGGGGAAATCTTCACGTAACCCAATACAAAGCAGTGATGAGTGAAAAAGAGAAAGCAACACAGGAATCCTTCAAAATATTTTGGTATTTTAAGAAATTTCATAGACGTGAATTTCATGGACCATGTAGAAGATATAATGACTCGTAATATGTCATTATAAATGCACGTAGTGCATCCATGCACATTAATTTATATCCTATTGTGACATAAAGTAAACAACACGTTCGGTGCTCCTTTTAAGATTTTATGAGAATGGAACAAAAGTAAGCGTTTTAAATGACGTACTGTCATACAAAGACGATTACTGATTGATAGTGAGAAAGGAATGTCGGAAATGAAAATCATAAATATGCCCATGTCTCATTCTATTGGTGAAGCATTTTGTATTTAACATTTTAAAACATATGTTGTTCATATTTCATTATAATTTACATTAATGAGGGTGGGTATCTCGAAAACAAGAGCAAGCAAACGAAACATTAACATTTTAGTGTTTACTGGTTGAAAAGATTATATAATCTACATTCTTTATCCGACAACAGACTTTTATAAATTTGTTGAGCAGTGAATTTTAGATAGATGTTTTTTTAAATTTACCCTTAAATAATTGTGACATCAGAGAGTAAGGTCAGAACTTCTGTCTGTATCTAGAATCAACAACACGTGCGTTTATCGTTCTTTTCCTCCCTTCTCAAAGTAAGTATCAATCCTACTCTTCTTTTCTAGACATGCTTCTCTTTAAGGTCGACAGTTGTGTCGTCACATGAATACAGATAAGGGTGCGGAAGAGGGAGATATTGTGAGAGAGAAATTCAGCGCGTGATTGGCGAATGCTTCAACATTTGAAAGGCTTCTCCCTGAAATGGAAGTCACCGACCGTTTAACGTGATAGTAAAAAAATTCAACAAAGAAGCTTCGGGTTTAACTTAATGCACGAAGACACTGTCCTTACAATAGGGAAATTGTAAAACATGAGCCAATATATTTACATGAGTCGAGGCTACGATAAGAAAACTTACCGATAGAAAGATGAAAGGCAGGAGAAGCCCGTAGTATTGAATACATTACTGTGTGTGCGGACGCCCTAATGACTAAATTTGCATTTGCAAAGCCGAGCAAGTTTTTCCTGTTACGTGAGTTTCTTGCCTTTACATCGTGACCCATGTTTCCATAAAGCTGATCACCGAGATATTCTTCTGATATAAACTATAACTCAAGCACGTTTGTAGTTAGATACTGCTCATTTGCAGTCATGATACATTTTCTTGCAACAGTCTGTTTACTCATACTTTGTTGATCATTTAATCTTATAAAAAGACACGCAACTTTATATTCAGTATTATTGTAAATTTTCTTACAGTAAAAAACATGGTAATATAAAAAGACACTATACATGTAGTTAAAAAACTGATACAACCAGCATGAAAAATTATTTTAGCGATATTTTTCTTCGTATTACAAGTTTTTAGCAAACATATCAAAATAGATTTTTAGAATGTTTCAACTTAAAAACGAAATCGAAAATTTATGACCAGTCTCTTTTAGTTTTTTTGGTTTGCTAATTGTTTAAAATATTCCTGATTTAAAATTACATTATTCTTATATACGCTCACAGAAAAGTTAAAATTATCGAATTTATTTTATGGTTTAGTAAAAAGTCGTAAGTAAAAGGCAAATGTACTAAAATATAACTTCCAATAGAATTTAAAGTGAAATACGATTATCATCATACATGGAACAAACTTGTTTCAAGAAGTAAACAAGTTAATAAAGGGTTGAGCAGGTACATCAACCCAGACTAAATCCATTTGAATATTTATAAGAATGGAAAGTTGAGACAGTAAATACATAGATAAATAGATTAAAAGGAGGTTAATAAATAAATTAAAAGTTCTTTGTAAGTAAACGTAAAGTCTCATATTCGATCTAAAATTTTAGATTAATGAAAACCTTTGTGTACAGTGGACATTCTTTCTGGATCTTTAAAGAAATTATACATCATTGCATTCAGTTTTCATTACTCTGTAATCTCGTTGGTTTGAAATGACGTCGATATATGTTCTGGCATGAAAGGCTACGTGCAAACTTGAACATCTGAAGTGACGTTAGTGTCTAATCACTGTTAGCAATTCACGTCACAAAAACAATACCTTCTATTAGTAATAGAAGGTATTGACAAGAATCGATTGTCACGGCCACTGTTGAATCACTTCTCCATACGTCCGAGGCGAAATTTCAATTATTCGATTCGAAAGGGAATAAGAGGCCTTTTCTGATGACACCAATATTCTTTGTAATAAAGAAACAGACAATATCACTTGTTTCAAATTGGATCTGTTATAGCAAATTAATACTCGTAGTAAACGAAAGGAAACTGTTTCAATGCAGTTTTTATATTACAAATAAACAATTCTACACTTCATGAATATGAACAATGTAACATTGATTGATTTTAAGGGAACAAAATTTTTTAGTATCTTAATTCATTCTGGGCAGGCTGATGAGATGATGTTGACGTATGTAAATGATGAAACAATTGAAGTAATCTAAGTCAACTTAATGGATCTATTCAAGGAGTCGACGGCTTTGCCATCATCATTAGTTTTGCTATATGTGGCAAAAGTCGGGAGACAGTTCCCGAGTAGTTTTGTCAAGGAAGACAAAAACGAAAGTGATAGAAATCAATTCAGTAATTTATCGTGTTTCCTGACGTGACTTATCGAAAGCCTTAAACATCTCTAACAACTTTTGGAATTTCGAAGAAATAACAACCGGTAGATTATCTTAAGACCATCCCAAATTCTAATTATCCGTCCAAGAGAGATCTTCGGACGTGTTGATCGGAGAAACCACGAAAAACTACCGAAATCCTCCAGAGCAACAGAATTCGACTTAGCTGAAAAGCTAGTGTCGAAACTCCTGCTGCCGTCAGGACTCGATTCTAGGACCTGCCGGTTACAGGCGCTGCAGTGACATCAGTTGATGCACTGAGCTACCGCTCCCGATGAGAAGGTTGGTGTTCTTAAAGTTTGTGAGGAGCCAATGAGCACTAAGCATTTGCCCATCACTAAAGAAGTATGTACGCAGTTGCTTTAACGAAGCAAGGTCGATTTGAAATACGATACTGAATTAAGAATTTTACACAAGACAATATCTTTGGGGCCAACTGGCTTACATAATTTCTATTCTTTTTGTAACTATTATATCATCTATTTCATACCGTTGACGTAAAGAAAGTAGACTAGCAAGGGTCAGTCACATGATGTTTGGGTTTTTACGTTTTAATATGAATTAATGAACAACGAAACGTAGAATATTATATATTATATTGTTGTGTCGCTTAGCCTTGGACGCCAGTTACAAGCTTGAATTTAACGTTATTTTCCATAGGTTTCAAAGCTGCAGCAATGAGTCTCGAAGTCCATAGAGTCCACCGCATCCATCTCCACCACCTGGCTCGCCTTAATTCCCGTTTCTCACCCAAATTGCCAGCAAGTGCCCTCTTGACAAAAGCGCCGTGCGTGGCGCCACCTCCGCGTGGGGCTCTCGCAGAGGTCTTGCGCCGGCGCTCATGGGTCCCCACCCCTGCCCTCCACCCCCTCCGCCCCCGCGCGGGGTGCCGGCAGCTTCCGCGATGCTCGAATTAAGAGCGTTGTTCGTCCGCGCAATGTATGCATGGCCATTGACTATGCAAATGGGAGAAGGGGCCCGCTCGGCGCACTCCTCGACGCTGCGGGCAGTCCTCGCCTCGTCTCGCCTCGCTCTGCCCCGCCCCGCCCCACTCCACTCATTCCGCTTTGACCCGCCCCGACTCGCTCCTCCAGTCCTGCCCCGCTCCTACAGCCATATCCCGCCCCTCCAGCCCCGCTTCTCACCTGCAGCGCTATCCAGCTCTTCCCGCCACGACTCGCTCCTCCAGCCCCGCCCAGCCCCTTCCCTCCACCCCGCTTCACTCCTCTAGCCCGCCCCACTCCTCCTGCCCCGTCCCACCCCTCGTGCCCCGCCATACTCCTCCAGCCTCTCCTCGCACTTCCAGTCCTACGCTGCTCCTCCTCCAGTCACGTTCCGCCCCTCCAGCTCCACCTCGCTCCTACAGCTCCGGCCAGCTCTACCCACCCTGCATCGTTCCTCCAGCCCTGCCTCCCTCCTCCAGCCCCGTCTCGTTCCTCCAGCACCGTACCGTCCTTTCCCTCTAACCCGGCCCGCTCCTCCAGCCCCGCCCCGCTTCACTCCTTTAGCCCACCCCACTCTTCCAGCCCCATCCCACCCGTAATACCCTCCCATGCTCGTCCAGCCTCACCTCGCACTTCCAGCCTCGCGCCGCTCTTCCAACCATGTTCCGCTCCTCCAGCTGCGCCTCGTTCCTCCAACTCCCGCCCGATCTTCCCGCCCGCCTCCCTCCTCCAGCCCCGCCACGCTCCTCCAGCTCCGCCCCGCTCCTCCAGCCCTGCCCCGCTCCTCCAGCCCTGCCCCGCTCCTCCAGCCCTGCCCCGCTCCTCCTGCTATGCCTCACTCCACATGCCCTGCCCCGCTCCTCCAGCCCCGCCCCACTCCTCCAGTCCCGCCCCGGTCCTGCACTCCCGCCCCACTCCATCTCACGCTCGCTCTTCCCGCCCCGCCTCCCTCCTCCAGCGTCACCTCGTTCCTCCAGCTCCGCCCCGCCCTGCCCCGCTCCTTCAGCCCCACCCCTGCTCCGCCTCTCCCTTGCAGCCCTGCGCCGCTCCTCCAGCTCCGCGTTGATGGTCGAGCCCCGCCACGTTACACTGTGCTCCACCACACCCCACAAAGCTCTGCCAAACTCCGCAATTCCGCTTCATTCCGCTTTTTCTGTCCTGAACCCCTTCTTTCCGACCCGCTTTGTTCCTTTCCTTCTCAGTCCTGCTCCTTCCACTCCCCTCGACTTCAATTGCCTAACACCTCTCCCCACTCTGCTCTGCTCTTCTCGCCCAGTCTCACTCCTTTCATTCATACAGCCTTGTTCTTCTCGCCTCGCCTCTCTCTCTCTTTCCGCTGCGAACCGACACGCTCCCCGCTTCCTGTCTCTTCCCTCTCTTCTGTTCCTCCGAAACACTTATGTGTCGCTTTGCTCTTTCCGCTCGGCTTTACCCTACCCGCTTATCCCCGCCCTAAGATGCCATCCTGCTTTATCCCTTCTAGCGCCGCCCGATCCCGCCTCTGGGCCTGAGCTTGAGCCTCGTCTGGATCCTCGCCTTACTTTGCAACGTAGTCTTCGTCGCGGTTCCCACTGCATACATCGTCCGCGCTCTTTCACCACTAGTAGCTTCCACTTTTTTAGTTGTAATGCTGTCCTGTTCACGATAATATCGCAAGAACTATTTCATGCTAATAGCACAAGAAGCAGTTGATGAAAGTAGAGTTATTCTGGTGGATGAATTCAGTTTTATTTTATTTTCCTAGTTTCCTTTATTTAAGTAATTTTTGTTTTAATCAATTCATTTTTATTTCATTATTTACTGGTTGAATATTAATTAATTATATATTAATTGATCACAAATATATTTCTTACACTACTTTCTCTCAGCTCAAAACACATTATCATTGTTGAGGGTTATATACCAGCCTATGTAGAATTCATTCATTTATCTTGATAAAGCGCAAGGAGGAACCAGAGCGGAGTTATTTCTTGTTATTTTCTTATCTTTAGTTCTAGAATAATTACATACTCACTCGCACATATGCGCAAAGGTTTTCATTCGTTCGTAAGCGAGCAATTTTCCTTATCTTTTTTTATTTTCTCACATCTTTTTATCTTTTTCTTTTTTATTTTAAATGTAATTTTTTATTGATTTCTCATGGGTATCTTAACATAATTAGCTTATTATTTGGTAGTAAGTCCAAAATTTTGAATTCTAATAACCTTGTTTCCTGCAAAAGTCGTGGATGAACGGGAGAGTTGAAGCGCTAAAGTAGCTTTAGTTATTTATTAATAATTATCAGTTCGCTGTAAATTGGCCCCTCGTCATATTTCTGGGCGTGAAAATCCGTGAGAATAAAAACACACTATGATGGTAACACTACTCTTTATTTATTTAGTGAATAAGACAACCACATATAAAGCTTCTATTTTGTAATAAGTCTCCATGTTTTTAATTCTCAAATTCCTACAAAAAATCGGATTAATTTATTTAGGTACAAGTATAATCCTGAATGCCGAAATCCAATCACATTTATCCCTTGAGAGAATAGATTTATAGGAACCGGTTCTGTCAATTCGCGAGCTCAATTTTAGAATGATTAACCACTTTCCAACTCCGCCCTCTTGCGTGCCCTAGCGACATACCTTTTGCCTGACCTATTTGGAGCGGAGGACCATCTCACGATGGAGAATTACGCCACCAATGGTCACAAGTACAATTTCTGCCGATCGCGACTCGCGTGCATTTTCATTTCCTTGTTTCGAACGACTGCCATTTCAACAACTGCCAAAGTAAATAACAAAACGATCTCATCCATGATTGAAAACAGATAGCGATCTGCTGTATTTCAACCGGATATTCACAAAGTAACAGAATCGGAGGAACACGGAAGACGCTTTCACAATAATTTCACGTTTGACGACTGCAGCCAGCAAACAAGCTTGCCAAGAAACGAAACAACTGTGTATGCAAGCTCGTGAGTCGCGACCGCACTGTGGCTTTTCAATTTACGAGCAAAATTTCTGCGCGTCGTCGTCGTCGCCGCAAATGAACCTCCGACACGGAACTGTTATTACGCTCAGATTGTATCAAAAATTGCCGCGACCGTAAGAGCGCCGAGCGCGCTCTCTGGCGACGGCTCCGCGAGGACAGCCGTGCGCGTGCACGCTGGACAGTGGCCCGAAACCAAACCAAAAGTGTCAGTATAATGTGTTCTACAAATGAAGGGTTCGGGTGTAAAACATAACACACATGGAAACGTTTGCGAGGTAAAAGCAAGTGAACATTTTTGCTGGAAGGGTTTTCGATGGGGTATATGAATATGACAGCAGCCAGGGGACGCTATTTTGAGCTATACGCTAATTTGAGAATCACAAGGCATGTACAGCAAATGGAAACATCGGAAAATATCACAAAAACTGTAACATTGATGGTACCAACATTTACTCTCGAGCCCTTCAATTTTTCAGATTTCATATGGAAAGGGATGTATATGTACGGCAAAAGAAGGGATAAATTGGGAATGGAGAAAATAAGTTCACAAAAATGTATATATTTATAATAGTATTAAATCACTCGTCAAATAAAACTATCAACGTCTACATATTACATAAATACATAATCAATATTAGTTTACATTGACCACGTTTCTACGCGGATGTAACTTTTTTTGTATTTATCAATTATATGTCCCGTGTAGGGCAATTGATCCCGGCTCCGTTAGATCCCGGGATTTCTAGTCGGTCACCCAACCAGGAACCCGCGACGTCTCGAATTCGCTTAACCCTCGTGACTTCAAGTAGTTAACGAATTTGACTTGCGTTGTCGGTTTTGCGATCGTGGCCTCTCAGTAGAACCATCCCACAATTCGCCAGGACCACCGAGGGAAACCACGAAAATCCCGGTTGAGAGGCCGGCAATGGATTTGAACCCGGGCCTCCCGAATGAGAAATCAGCGCCCTACGCCCTGAGCCACTTCGCTCAGTGATATAACATTGCTGGCGAGGAAACGTCTTCGAAATACGTTTGTTCCAATGTGATTGAATATAATTGAAAGCATACACAGTTTGGAACAAGATTACTTTCCTTTGACCTACTAAGAGAAATTACAACAAAAGGACTTCTTCATAAAAAAAGTGTTATGAATGGGTCTACTGATACGTTTCTCCATGATCTTTTGCATTTCAATTTATTCTTTCATGGAAGTCATTAAAATGTGAGTCAAGTGCATTAAAATTGATGATTTTAAAAATAATAAAACGTAAATATTCATGATATTAACGTGATATTTATTTATATGATATTATATACACGATTCTTCACAAACGTTTTTCTATGTTGGTTAATTACCAACTTTTATTATCTTAGAACTGTTAAAATAGTGCTTATACCAGTGTTTTTCAGTTGCACATAATGTTATTCACGATTTAATTTCGTTTTGGAAACTCCCATTTAATTTGGTTTCATGAAAATGTTCAATGTTATTTCATGTAGGTATTTATACACACACATAAAATAATAATTTAAACTAAAAACTGCATACTCATCATTGGCCCATTTAATACATGACACAAGAATATAAGATTTTACTTTCCCCTTTTATAAAAACCAGCAAATTTGCCCGCCATAAAGCGTGGTGATCGTAATTTACTAGTAAGAAAATAAATGTGTTGATTTTTTAATTGCTACAATAATAATTTGAAAATAATATTTTAACTAATGCGTGTACGAATATTTACGTTATATTTGTCTCTGCCTGCCACATTATAGATGACGTAGTCTATCAGCTGGACAGATCAGACAAAATCACCTTCAAGTATTGGAATACCAATAACTCTTTGGTGCCGCATTTGGGACCAGTGTACGTCGCGAAACGACTTCGCTTGCCACGCGTGCCGCCAGGCGGCAGCACCAGCGACGCCCAAGAGATGGGAACGGCAGAACAATTTAATTACACACGCCGCATGGCTCGCGGCGTGTGCTCCCGACAGTGGCGCGCCCGACGGAGTTGGCAGGAGTTAACGGAAAGTGGGCTGACACCGAGCACCAATTTTCTTAACTCGGACTCGCGCTCGCGCTAACTTTGCGTGTAATTTTCGCTCGTTCGTTGTCATAATTCTCCCGCCTCGCTGATGCCGCCGGGTCCCAAAATCTATTAGCGACCGGAAATATTTTAAGGAGGCGGGGTAAGAAGGCGATGCAATATTCAGATCTCAGTGTTTGTGGAAGCGTGTTCTGCCCAATAAGTTCTATCAAGGCACATGCAGGAGTAGTTCCAAATGCTGTAGGAGGCGATAAGGTGAATTAATGTAATGATTATTGTGTGAATTTTGATGTTGGATCATTCATGTTTCTTGCTGATGATCTCTTTTATGCGCTGATTTTCGTTGCTGTGTTGTCACACATGGGAAAAAACTTTGGAATCTTTGTTCTACAGGAAATTCTTTAAAGAAATGAAAGTTCAAATAATATGGGAAGCATTAAAAACATTACATAATACAATTTGAATGCAGTATTATTTATAGCACTGTTGTTTATATGCTCAGAGCACCTCAAGGTTTCTTACCTTGACATTTTACATTGCATCATGTTTTATGAATAGGTTTTAATTTTTTGCAGGAAAAGTAGAAACGTTTCATGATTTTCCGCAGGTGTTAATATTAATCAGTAAAAAAGATGTGTCAAAGAGTCTGAACATAATCCGCGTTAAGAAGTTGTTTCAACAATAATGATATTACTGTATGAGTATCACGTGGTCATTGAGCATTTTCCAGAATCATTTTTCTTATACTGTTTCTTAGGAATATTTTCATTTCCATTATTGATTTTATTTTCAATATTACTAGAACAGTATTCTTAATAAAATCGAATGTTGATGTCATGTTAAGTCCATTTTATATATTCAGGAGAAAACATTTGTATTACCGAGAAGAAAGCAAGCAGATGAAAATAATATGAAATGGCCTCAAGAAGCGACATTTCAAATCTGCCGGAAAAGAAGTACCCAACGAGTGAAAATATTTCTTACATTATTCCAAAACTGAGAGGGAGGCAACATTGAGAGGTGGACCTTCGGGCAACCTTGGATCCCGCCCCCCTTGTCAAATACCGTCAGTGCCTGTGAGAATTTAATTTAATGGATCATTTATATAATTTGTTAATATTTATATATTATTGTAACACTAAGGGTATATCGTAAAAGAACATTACACCTACTGTGTAAATACATGGAATATCTTAGAATATATTTTTCGTATCTTCACTTCAAAACACGGTATTTGGTAGAGTATTTATACACTCACAAAGGTGAGCTTTGGCGGCCTAGGCCAAGAATGAAACTTTCAAACCTAAAATTAAGAGGTGAGTGAACGAAAAATAGCTGTATGCACCTCGGCCAAAATTGAATGATTTTGGACTCAGTTAGTTTACCAACGTCAGCTCCCCTCCGCGCCGACTCGGTCAGTAACCAGCTCATCCAAAATCATTCATTTTTTCGGCCTTGATACATAAATAACTATATCGACGTGCCATTGGCTTTAACCTATTTTTATCTTTCGCAATCTAAACAGCACTTGCAGTTTAAAATACGCCGTGCGGAATATTCCATCTCCGCAACAATTCCTTCTAAGTAGAAATAGAACCATTCATATCTTGTGTTCCATACGTCACCTACGGCGTGTTTGAGAAATATATAAATATCCGCGACCATTAAGTGCATTTTCATGACCGTTAGATTCGAGCAGAGTTACATTTTTTAGCTTCAATGGCTCGCGAAGAATAATATAGCGGGCGATTACTTCTGTTATATAGTTTTTCTTTCTCGGAGGGACCAAGCCGCGCGCGAGATATTGGGGGTCATATTTCAGCGGGTGAGCGGGCAGGCGCGAGGAGGGGGGAGAAGGGGGAGCGTGGGGTCGGAGGCCGCGGTGCATTGCAGGGGTTGGGGATGTGTGAGGGGTGGGGGGAGGGCGAGGGGAGTAATCCGAGCCGCGGCTGCCTGCTGCCGCGTGCGCGATAGTGCCTTGACCGCGGTATCGCGCCCCCAGACACCCCCTACTCCACCCTCGCCCCTCCCCACCACCACTACTGCTCCGCGCCGGAGGTCACCACACGTGTGGAGGCGGCGATGTTCCAGGCACCGGAAGCACTGATCTAGGAAGTGGCGAAGATGGAGATGACCAATAAGAAGGGGAATAGAAGGGGACATGGCAATGTGGAGCTCAGAAGGAAAACGAAGGAACAGCAAAGGGCTAGACGAACTAATAAAGTATAATGTTGACGTAGCTTTTGGAAACAAAAAAAATATGTTAGATAATACGACGTGTAAATTGGGAATTTCCGACCAATTTCTGGGCCGCGTAGCGATATTTTTTATGAACGAGTGGTATTTAATAAGACTATCCCATGAATGATTTTACCCCAAAAACCTTTCTGAACGTGCGAAATATGAATAATATTCTTTTCGTGCTCGGAGTTCTCACGACAGCGCCTCCTGAGATTGATTGTTCTCAACTTGCGATGGTCCAGCCGAGAGGTGGTGGTAAGAAAATGCCATCATTTTTGTAGGATACATCGTCTTTATAAGAGCATGCCAGATGTCGGGTTCAACGCTATTGGTGTTGCTTTCACGAGTAGAATAGTCAAATAATTACTAGGAAATAAAATATCACAAGAAGTAAAGGTATATTCATAATTCAAACACAAACTACGATGCACCGCAAACAACAATACAGTAAAATCGAGATTTCTATCTCTTAAAAAGAACTTTGAAAAAACCTTGCATAATGTGCAATAAAACAGTACATAATGTGCAGGCAGTACATTAATTAGATAATTTGATTATAAGACAGAGAAAGAAGTAAGTGTATCAAGAAAACATTAGCAGAAGATGAAAGTCAGACTTCTGCATACATATCCACTTTCCAAATTCTAAAGACGTATCTCTAGAGCAATGTTTCACGAAAATCTTGGTATCCGCAAGAACGTCTACACTGAACTTTGCACTATTACCTCATAATTGTGGTGGATATTTAAAACATCAACGCTGGCGGATCAGACAAGGTGTATTTAATGAAATATAAAGTTTCGAAATTATCATAAGAAACGACATTTCCAAAGAAAAAATAAGATTTTTCCAATGAACTAGTTGTAAGCGATTTCTATTCGACCGTCCAGCTGTAAATAGAATTGATAACTGGCATTTCACGTCTCACAATAAAATTGAATTTGCTACACCTTTTACAGTAAACGACATGTACGTTGTGTTGTGGGACCAGTAAATTATCGTTGTCATTCCTCCTTGTTTTTTTAATTACTTTGAATACTGAGGTAGCTACCCCTCCTTCACAAAAGCCAATTTCTACAATACGATTTTTTCTCCCCAAAAAATATTCAAAATCAAAAAAATATTCTTTTTACCAAAAAATCTTATTGCTTTTCACATTTGTATAATAATTTCATACAAAGTTATATCAATCTTCCAATTCGTTTAGACGTAGAAAAAGACTTGGTTCCTTGCCTCTCATAAATCAAAATAATATGCTGTACTTTAACGTTCGCAGTACTGAAACCCGACCAAATATTTTCATTTTATCAATACTATCGCTTTACTATTCTCACCCTCTCTTTAAAAATACATCAAACAAGCGCTTTCATTTAAAAACAAAGCCATGCTGCCCTCATTTTACGCCCAGGCGTCCCCTATTTAAGTCCCACCAGAGAGGGGGTGGGCTGCCGTAAAGGCGGTTCTTTGGAATGCAGCGTACGCACAATGCACACGTGTTGTCCGCTCGATTGTTTGCAGAGATTCGTCTTTTTGCGCGTCGTGTTTGTTTTCTTTCGTTTCATTTTGTTTTGTTTCCTAGATTGCGAGGCCAGAGGAAAAATAGCCAACTAGTTGGTAGTTTCGAAAAATTTTACTCCCAGTGGCGTGCGCGCAAAATAATATACTTTTTAACGGGAGTGTTTTACGAGTGTGAGATTTTACGAGAGATAATGTTAAAGCAGTTTTAAAATTACTGTATACTATTCCACCTGTGCTTATTTTGCGTTCCGGCGTGGAAGAACTTAAATACTGTACATAAAGTATTTTTCACCTTGCTCTTTCAGTTGGATTGTTTGTACCTGAATCGTCGTTGGTTTAAAAATCTAGTATACGTATTATGGCAATGAAAATCTATCTACTGGAACTTATTTCCAAATTACTTTTCACGATTCATTCCTTGAATAAAATTAGATCTCTTAGTAAGTATTTAATACAAGCATTACAGCAATTACGGATGTTTGGGAAATTTAAAATAAAAATAGAAATAGGTATTGTTTTGTGCTCATTTCAGAATGAGAACTGTCTTCGACGTTTTTGTCCGCACCACGTTTTTACTTTTTGATAGTTCTTAATATGCATTAGCTTCAGTTAAAACTATCCAATATTTCCTCAGTTTTCAAATGAAAGAAAAAAGGAAATGTGATGAATTATGGTAAATCGAGATTGCAAAGAAAATAGATATTTTTACAGTACCTTTCTGTTTATGGAAACTAAAAAATAAAATTCAAATGTTTTCGTTACAATTGTAAATGTATTTTTCCCATGATTATTTTGTAGTAAATTATCGGTACTGGATATACAACTCTGTATTCTGATGAATTGTAGAAAGTGTTGCTGACATAACATGGAAAGAAGTTCAATTCCTGATATTGAGTCAAATTCTAAGTATAGTTAATTACTGCTAACATATGATGTAGAAAGTTCAGCTCCATTGTTAAAAGAAAACCGAGAGAAGACATGTGATGTTATATATTCCCATTACGTGAGATTACATCATAAAACGCGAGGAAATGAATGTTCTATAAATGGAGGAGTGTAACTTGCACGAAATACCAAAATAATACATGCCGAATACTATGAATGGATGGCTCACGCGATGTAACTGAATATCTCTGATCAGAATAATGAAAAGGAGCGAGAACACGAATTTAAATAACGTTAATGGTTTGTAGCGTCCTTATGATACCGAAATATTTCTCGATATGAAGTGAACACTCCTTTTTTTGCGATCTTTAATATTATGGCGGCATGTTTGACACAGGGTAATGACGATAAACAGCGACAAAATGAATAAAATATTATTTAAGTATTTTCGGTTGAGGGCGATTCATGAACCTACTCCATGACTATGTAAGAGGAGCTCAAACGTTATACGTAGAAAATATTATATTTTTAATTTTAATCAAAAATAGAATAAATAGATAAGAGAATAATATAAAAGAGTCACACTTTTTATGTAGCAAATAGAACAACCAACATTACCTATTACTCCTAAAATAATTAAAGTATGTTCGCAGTTGGCGATCTTGAACAGTATGGATTTACTTCCCTAAAAGTTTCTTAAAACCTTGTTTTTTTATTTAACTGCTACGATTTGTCACAAAATTACACGAAAACAATTCCTTTAAAAAAATCTCAAAAGTTGGCGATATTCCTCCCCCTCTGACCAGGAGCGGTTGCTCAATGCATCAACTGATGTCACTGTAGCGCCTCTGACCAGGAGGTCCTAGGTTCGAGTACCGATTGTTTTTGTTTCTTTTTTTTTCGTGTTTCCGGCGCGTCAACTGCTTTGCTCATTAGTCCCGTTAGTGTAGTGCATGATTGTTTCTCGGGAGATGGCGGTGGTCTTCCCCAGCTGGATGGTGATATCCGGTGCCGACCTACCGTCGGCTAGTGGGGTTTCCCCCAAACCAGGACTCTCCCACCAGAGGGGCACCGCCCCAGTCGGTACGAGCTCTAAGCTCCCGACCGGTCTTCCGGAAAATGTGGTAGTGTAGTGCATGTTAGTGTAAGTGTGTGTGTAAGGGGAGAGGATAGGACAGGGAAGAGGAAGGACAGATCGCGCGCGGTCCGTGGCCCGTTTTTTAGGGTACTGCTCCGGCATTCGCCGGGTGTTGATCGGAGAAACCACGGAAAACTACCGATCAGAGCAGCCAGCCGCTAGAATTCTCTTCCAGGCAGTGACTGAATTCGACCTAGCTGAAAAGCTAGTATCGAAAATCCTGCCGCCGTCAGGACTCGAACCTAGGACCTCCCGGTCAGAGGTGTTGCAGTGACATCAGTTGATGCACTGAGCTACTGCTCCCGGTCCGAGTACCGACGGTGGCAGGATTTTCGACACTAGCTTTTCAGCTACGTCGAATTCAGTCGTTGTGTGGAGGAGAATTCTAGCGGCCGGCTGCTCTGATCGGTAGTTTTCCGTGCTTTCCCCGATCAACACCAGGCGAATGCCGGAGCGGTACCTTAACAAACGGGCCACGGACAGCGCGCGATCTTTCCTTCCTCTTCCTTGTCCTATCCTCATCCCTTACACATACACCTACACTAACATGCACTACACTACCACACATGCCGAGAGACAAGTCGGGGACTTTGAACTTGTCCCGGCTGGGGTGGTACCCCGTTAGGAGATACCTGGTTGGGGAAAATCCCGTTAGGCGACGGTAGGCCGGTGCCGGATCTCGCCATCCAGTGAGATAAGTCCACCGCCACCTCCCGAGAAAAACACGCTCTACACTTACGGGAATAGTGACCATAGTATTTCACGCGTCAGAAATCACTAACAATCAATCAATCCTCTCCCTCTATGACACGAGATCTGGCGCCAAACTGCCTGTCGGCATGCAGGATTTCCCACTTCAGGCATCTCTTCCAAGGGAGCCATTGACCCAGGTCGAATATCTCCTTACAATCTCCAAACATGTGTAAGTGTGAGATATATCGTAAATAAGTGTGATATGGAAGGACGCGTGGTAAAAAAGTGTGAGGTGGCATTTAAGTATGTGTAAACAAAGAGTGGGAAGAGGACAAGGAAGATCAAGGAAATATCGCGCGCGGTTCGCGACCCCTTTGTTAGGGTATTACTCAGGCTTTAGCCTGCTATTGATCGGAGAACCTACGAAAAAATTACCGATCAGTGTGTCCAGCCACTAGATATCCCATCCAGAGAGCAGAAGATATAATTTAATAGTGTTCCAAACAGTCGGCCCATTTGAATAATTTTATAAATATCATTCCCCAAAAAAATTTTATGATCTGAAACCTTACCTGAATTATAAAAAATAATCCTAAAAACCATCCAATTTTGTACATTTTTGAAACAATTAAATAAATTATTTTTAACAGATTGTTTTATCAGAGAAGCAAGCAACACACAAGCGGTTGTGAACGAGCGAATGAACAAATTAATGAAGAGAGAGAGAGAGAGTGAGTGAACAAGAGAGTGAAGGAGAGACTGAATAAGAGAGTGAACGAGTGAGTAAGTGAGCATTTATTGTTTCCGGGCGCGTCAAAAACACATCGAATCACGTGAGTGTACTGGCTGATACTCCTAAATGGGATGTCTGCATTCTTCCCTACTAATAGTGTGTAGCTAGTAGCGTGAGATCCAGCGCCAATCCACACGTCAGCTGGCGAGATTCACCCCATCTGGGAATCTCCTCCAGAGGATCACTGCCCCAGACGGAACCCCCGGCTTTTGTCTCCGGACATGGGTGGTAGTGAAGTGCATGTAATTGTGTGTGTTCGGAGAGAAAGAGGATAGAGATGAAGGGAAGATTGCATGCCGTCCGTGGCCGTTTTGTAAGAGAACTACTGCGGCATTCGCCTGGTATTGTTCAGAAAAAACATAGAAAACTACCGATCAGAGCAGCGGACCGCTAGATCTCGCCTCCAGAGAGCGGCTGGGTTTGACCCAGGTAGTAGGCGGCTGGGTGAAGAGGAGGACTGGTAGGCCATTCTCACAGGGGCGGCGCGCCGCGGCGTGTCGCAGCATGGGCCAAGGGACAATGGTCGGCGCGGAGCCAGGGACGAGTGGCGTGGGGCAGTGGCGTGGAGCGAGTGGCGTGGGACGTGGTGCGATGGGGCGTGGGACAAGGGGCGTGGGGCGAGGGGCGTGGAGTGAGAAGCGTGGGGAGAGGGGGCGAAGAGAGAGAGGCAAGAGGCGAGGGGCGTGGGTTGAGGTGCGAGGGGCGTGGGGCATGGGGCAAGGGGCGGTGAGCTGTAGGCGCGGAGCTAGGGACGCGGGGCGCGTGTGAGGGGCGAGGGGCGTGGGGAGTGTGATGTGGTGTGTGAGCCGAAGGGCGTGGGGCGATGGGCGAGGGGCGAGGGGCGTGGTGCGTGGTACGAGGGGCGTGAGTCGGGGGTGAGGTGCGAGGGGCGTGGGGCCTGGTGCGATGGGGGTTAAGCGGTCGGCGCGGAGCCAGGGACGAGGGCATGGGGCCGTGGCGGGGGCGGGGGCGAGGGCGGGGCGAGGCGTACGAGGGCGAGGGTGCGAGGGGGCGAGCGGTCGGCGCGAGGGGCGAGGGCGGGGGCGCGGGGGCGAGGGGCGAGGGGCGAGGGGCGAGGGGCGAGAGGGCGAGGGGCGAGGGCGAGGGCGAGGGCGAGGGCGAGGCGGGGCGAGGGGCGAGGGGCGAGGGGCGAGGGGCGAGGGGCGTGAGGCGAGGGGCGAGGGGCGTGAGGCGAGGGGCGTGGTGCGAGGGGCGTGAGGTGGGTCGAGGGGCGGTGGGCGGTCGGCGCCGAGCCAGGGACGGGGGGCGTGGGGCCATGGGAGGGCGAGGGGCGGGGCGCGTCTATTGCGGCGCGAGACAGGTGCCACCCGGCGGCAAAGGACGGCGTGGCGCAGCGCGGAACGCCCGCGCCGCCGGAGCGAGCGCCGGCCCAACACTCCGCCCTCGCAGCCATCGACCCGCGCACACGCGGCTTCGCGCAGAGCATCGTGGGGGCTTCGTTTGGCGAATGCCGTGGCTACGTCGCTTCATTCTCGATTTCTGCGTTGGACCAATACTCTTTTAAACAGAGTATTGTAATGCCAGTTTTTAGAGTCTGGAAAATACGAGTCACGGTAGCTTAGTGATCACGACACGCTGGCGAACTTGAGGAACTGGGGCTACTTTTATGCTGTTGTTCAGAGCGTTCCTGAACTGAGATACGCTCGAACTTCTTTCTAAACAATACTTACTAAATTTATTAACTACAACTAAAAGGAAATATTGGATAAAAATATCCAGTGGAATCATAATGCTTGACATGTTATCTTTATCTCTCTTTGGAAGTCATAATTAGACCATACAGAAAAACCCATTACATTAACTGTACAGGGTAGGTGGGTAGTTATGAGAAAAATTGAGAAAGAGAGATTTCCTAGCATACTCTAATCGTAAGCAGATTAAATCTGAAGTACTAAAAGTACAACGATAAAAAAGTTGAATATTATACGTTGGAAAAATATCGGGAAGCTGATGGGAAGGATGGGGTTTATTTAATCTCTTTCTCCGAACAATTGCTTCTTCTCTTGATTGCCCACATGATTTACCATTCACTGTACCGGTACTTGTTTTCGAAAAACCTATTTTAATATGAGTTAAGTTGTAAAATGTTCCAAAAGAATCGGGAAGCCAAAGAGGGATGAGATGTGGCTATTTTGACGTCTGTTCTTGTATAATTGTTATTTCTCTTGATTTTCAATCTCTCCATTGTACCAAATTTACTTCATTTTAACAGTCGCGAACAAATAAGGGGAAATTCAAGGATGGACACACAATCCAGAGTAGTTTTCTCAGCTATTTATGTTTAGGATGGAATTATTACTTCATCGTTTACGACTTTTCATTATTATAACCTTTTCTAACACTTAAGTAATAGTTCCATCTTTTAACGCTTATCGTTTTGTACCTTAAAATCCTCGAAAGACAAGGGTTGAAAGAGAAGCAAATATTTTTTTTAAAAAAAGCGTAGCGGATATTGTAAGGATAAGTAATCAATTCTTGAAAACATTCGAATTTTATTACAGCCAGGCCTGCCGCAATATTACGTTAGTATCTATGGATGTTCATAATAGATGTAGAATCGAAGAAAAATACTGAATGTTGAACTAGTCCTTCCAAATAAAGATATTTCCATCAGTGTCCCTGGGGGAAGGACCGCAAGTATATCAATATGATAACATTTTCTGGTTATGTTCGTCATATTCTTAGTGTCCCATTCAGTCATGGATTGTGATTTTCTAAATAGGGAAGGCAGCAAATGCATTTCATTATATTGCATTGCATGCATTATATTGAAAATGATATACACGGAAGACAAAATTTTGCCTATAAGATTCTTAAACATTTGAACAAAGATGAAAAGGAAACAGTGAGAATAGATGTAATTGATAAGACAGAATGGATTACGCACTATAAAAACCTCTGGTATAACGAAAATGAAACCCAAGAAGAAAAATGTGAAGCAATATGCAGTGAAGTCGATCCCATAACGATAAACGAGATCCAAGAGGCTTTGAAAGAACTTAAAAATAGGAAAGCAACGGGAACAGACAACATAAATGCAGAGCTATTAAAGTATGGTGGGATGATGCTCCACTGGCGACTGCAACACATCCTGAATTATTGTTGGCAAACTATTAAAATACCAGAATCTTGGAAAACAGCGAAAGTAATATCCATATTCAAGAAAGGTGATCGCAAACATTGTAAGAATTACAGAGGAATCAGTATTCTAAATTCAGTATACAAATTGTACGCTAGAATATTAAATAAGAGGCTAAAATGTATCTCAGAAACTCTCATTGGCGAAGAACAAAATGGGTTTAGAAAAGGGAGATCGAGTACAGACAATATCTTCATACTTCAACAAATAATAGAAAAAAAGAAAGGAATTCAATCAACAGACACACATAGCATTCATAGATTTTGTAAAAGCCTTCGATAACGTAAATAGAGTGAAACTCTGGTCTATAATGGAAATTAATGGCTATCCTCAAAAGTTGATAGAAGCAATAAAGAGCTTGTACAAAAACTCTACTATTGTAATAAAAGTAGGAATAAATGAAACTGATAAAATATTGATAAACAGAGGAGTGCGACAAGGATGTCCAGTCTCACCAACACTTTTTAATATTTATATTGATGACATTATCCAAAATTGGAAGCAAATTATTTATAAAGGTATTAAGCTAGCAAAAGAAAATATTTTGAATATTTTACTCTATGCAGACGACGCTTTAATATTCCAGGAAACAGAAGATGATTTACAGTATTCATTATTTCACTTAAATCATTTATGTAAAAAATACGATGTTGAAATTTCAAAACAAAAAACAAAGGTGATGGCATTTTGGGGAAAACATCTGATACGATCCAAAATTATTTTGGATAAAACAATTTTAGAGCAAGTCTCCAGTTTCAGCTACTTAGGTTGTCAAGTCGATCCAGATACCAGTAAAGACATCAACATTAAATTGGCAAGGTTCCAAAGAGTTTGTGGTACTATACATAATACATTAAAAAATAAGACAAGGCAAGATACAAGAATAAAGTTTTATAAGACTATGGCTCTTCCAACTCTTCTGTATGGCAGCGAAAGTTGGGTACCAACAAAAAGAATTTTAAGTAGAATACAGGCCACTGAAATGAAGTTTCTAAGAAGAACGCTAGGCTGCACGAAAGAAGATCATATTCGTAACGAGAAGATTAGGGAAAAACTACATGCCGAAGAAATTGGAAGTAAAATAACCAAATACCGAAACAACTGGTATGAACATACACAAAGGATGGATAATACAAGACTACCTAAATTAGCATTACTGTATCAACCGCATGGACGAAGAGACGTGGGCAGACCCAAAAAACGATGGAAGGAAAACTTGTGAAGACGGAACAGGCTCAAGCCTAATCCATGAAGTGCAGAAGAAGAAGAAGAAGATGCATTATATTTCTATACATAATCTCTGCCGATACAAGCATAAGGGAGTAGCGCTCCTATCGCAAATTAGGAAAACTAGTTGATTCTCAATGCTACGCGTTGAGCTGCATAGTAAAGCTATCTGATGAGCACGCCCTTGTTCAGACCCTACGCCCCACTCTTGAAGGCTGCCTGGCCACACAGCCTTCGTCCGCCGGTAAGCCTGTACAGTGAATGCATGATGTCACGCTCCGTCGTTTTACACAGGCCTTATGGCGGAATGAAGTGGGAGCCTAACGCTTTTGTCTTCCCTGTCAACAGCTTCAAATGCGTTACGTACGACCGTTATCGAACTCATAAACAAAAATTTTGATATGACTGTTACATAATGCAACTCAGAATTCCATTATTAATAAATAAATAAATAAATAAATAAATACATTTATAAATATAATTTTAAATTTCTTTTAGTTGACGATATCTATAGGAGTTAAACCTTTAATGACGATCTGTGCCTGGTCCCATTCTATTTTGCAAAATCCCACTGTCCATGTCACATTTGACAGCGTGTTCTTGTATCTTAGCTTTTATCTACTACATTACTTGCACATCAAATTCACTCGATAAACCGGTAATGTAGGATTTTCTTTTATATTCAACGTATTTAATTTACAGTGATATATTTTTCAAGGGTTTCTTATTCGAGTACCATTGATTAACTATTCATCTACGTTTACTTAATTTAACTGTTCGTTCATTAGAATTGTTCTTTTATTCCCTTTTTCACCTTCTATTCTTTGTTTTCATGTTTCTGTTATGCCTGTAAACTTCTTCGTGCCAATTAAAATTTTTCCTCCTTGATGTGTTGTCTTCCGGTTTTTCCGTATCCTTCATCCTATCTCATTTTGTTTCCTATTTTCTCTCCTCGAAACTCTTTTGTATCGGTTTTCTTTCTTTCCTTGTCTTAGAATTCTCTTTTCCTATCGCTTTTTTAAAAACTTCTTTGCATTATTCTTATCTTGTTCATGATTGCTTTTGAGATCTTTCTTAATATATTGCTTTATGTCTTGTATATATTTGAAAATACATTGTAACAGTCTATTTTCATTCATTCTTTAGAAGTGTCTTCTTCCTAATATTTCTAGAATATCTAATATCTAATTCTTTGGAAGCCATTTGCTTTAGTACAGATATTTCGGCTTGACTAATGTATTACGTACTTTTGTTTTATGATTATTTGAAAAGCACATTTTATTGTAGAGTGCTTAGAAATATTATATGCAATTTTTTATCGTATATTTTTAAACAGAGAACATTGATAAACATTTATTTTCATGAATTATATTTCAAATATTAGAATCCATTTTTCTACTTGTACAACGTTTCTTCTTAGAGAATCTTATGTGATCATTTTTTTGTAATGAAATTCATTTTTATTGAAATATTGCAAACTGTTT